>JANSTW010048902.1:0-23545 GCA_027564275.1 Diadocidia ferruginosa
ACCGGAAGTGGTAAAAATCAGCAGTTTTATTTATCTCTGCAACGAAATCGATGTTTTTTCCAAACACATTACTGCCTAAAAATTAATTATAATATTTTAGTATATTAAAGAAAAAACTTAAATCTGGTTCCTAGAATTCGTATTTTTTGAATTTTTTTTTTAATAATTAATTTTTATTTTTTTAAACAAGGTAATTTGTTTGCTATTTTTAACATCAAAATTGTTGATGTTATGAGCAAATTAATAATAAAAAGTAATATATATATATGAGAGGCATCGATCAAACAGGACCTTATCGACGACATGCTCTTTTTAAGAACAAACTATTTTTATTTTATAATTTTTATTTTTAAATATGCAGCGAATATTAGCATAATTAAGGCTTTGAATTAAATTTTGTTGATTTAGCTTAAAAAAATGGATATAAGTATTTGAGTTTTAAATTTTTCTTTGTAGAGTTTCAGCGAGTTTTAAAGCCAAATTTTTGGATAAACCCTCCAAAAATGTAGCCTTAAAAGTAGTTGAATCAGACAGTGACTGTTGGTTTAAATATTTTTTCAAAATCCATTTTTTAATAAAAAAAAATTTCGGAGTCGTTAGTTTTTTTCACGACTCCGACTCCGGCCAAAAATGAACGACTCCTACGACTCCAACTCCACCAGCACTATAAAAATCTCGAGAATTAGAAATCTAACCTACCTAAAATATATACTGATAATCTGTTTGTGTCAATTGGAATAGTATTTTTTTGTGAAAGTAGGAAAAAAGTTATAAAATGTAAACGAAATTAATTAAATATATTATAAAATATGAAATCAAATTTGAACTAAATGGGATCAAAAATGCACACCTTTCCTTCGACTTTAGTTTTGTTGGTCATAAAAAGATTATTATCCAACAAAATGTTGTGTATGCTTGGAAGCCTAAATAAAGGTCAAGCGGCGAAGATCTCCGCATTTTTTTTTTGGTTTGGGAAACCATACAAAGTTTTTTTTTATCAAGACCTATAGATACTATAGATAGATACATATATAATGGGAAGAATTAGCGAGCCTTTATGTATGTGTTAGTTTAGCTCCATCCCAACAACAACAACCCAACTGAATTTTTGTATAGCGAATTTGAATTTTTGTATTAGAAGTACCAACCAATCACAAACATCGACACTCTTGGCCATTCGCAATTGAACAAAACCAACACTACTATAAAGGTTCGCTAGGAAGAATGTTGTCAATAGAAGCTAGCAACAGTATACATTAAGAATTCATTCCTACATAACAGAACACATCAGCTGTAGTATCTCAAAAGCGTCAAAAAAGGGGTGTTACGTATGTACTGCAAAATTAAGCAGAATGTCATAAATGACCTGCGGTGAATGCGCTCTTAAGCTACGGCTTCCATGGGAACGTATACGTATAGGTCCAGTTATAAATCAAATTCATTCATAAAAGAGAACCTATACGTATACCGTCCAACGTATACGTCTACATAGAAGCCGTAGCTTTAATCATTCAATAAAAACAATAATTTGCAAAAATTGCAGAAAATAAAATGGTTTATATTGAAATATTGTCATTTTAGTATTTTATAGTGGTGAGTCTCCGAGACTCTTCTATGAGGATGCGTGATATGATTTTGAAATTTTTCGCTTGGTTTCTTTTTCATTTTTTATCCGGAAAAATCAGACTAATTTTTATTGGCAAAATGATTTTAATTAGAATACGTAACTTTTCTTTCCTGGTTTTATTTAATTTTTAAAAGAAAATTTGCTGACAACACTTCAATTTTTATTTGGTCGTCAACGAAAATCAAGATATCAGATAGAATAAAGAGAAAAATGGTCCCTATGCTCAAAACCTACTAGATTATGGGGTTAACCCGAAATGTCAACATATTCTAGTAGGTTTTGGCTATGCTCCATCGCATTGGAGTAAAAGACACGATGATGTGACTACATTAATTTTATAAGCTAATATAATTTCTTTGTAAAATTTTCCGATTATTATTAAAAAATAACTTAAAAAATCAGTCTAAGGGACCCCAGCATAACTGAGATGCTACTTTTACTATCTTTTGTCATTTCAATCATAATATAATACAACATAATACGCGAGTAGTTTCTGAAAATGATCTAAAGGAGACAGCTGGGCAGATATTAACTTATTCAAATAATTTTTAGAACCATTAAAAACTCACACAAAATGTATAATGTTATCTCTCCGCCTCCCCTAAAAATCTCAAAACTAATTCCAATAAGTAAAGAATATCGAAAAACTCACCCTCACCAAAATTTGTCGAATCCGTCAACGGATAAAAAACTCCATATATTTATGCAAAAAAAATCGTATGTGAGCACCACCTCCCCTTTGATCTTGATACTACCAATGCGAACTCAGAGTATGAAACCGCTAAAGACTCACACTCACCAAAATTAGGTCGAATCCATCTAAACTGATCACATGAATTGCGAAAATCTGTAGTGTCGCGGTGCGGGATTTTTTGTATGAATAGTAAAAGCAAAAAAAACTGTATTTTGGAATAAGGGAATTTTTACCCGCTTAATTATATTATAAAAAAAGATTAATAAATAAAATGTATAATTATATTGTGGCTTAGCGCTACGTCTTCTATTTTCTCCAATATTGAGCTAATTTATGTATTTGTTCCACAAGGGCAGGCATAACTGCAGTAATCGATAAATCTAATAAACCATGTAAGTGCTGGACAGCTTCTTCGTCGGTTAAACCTAATTTTAAATTTTCCTCAACTTTCTTAACAGCTTTGTCCGGTTCAAGTGCAATGTCCGGCACAGACGCGTCAACCATTAGCGAAAACAAGTTTAACATTACGTTAGCATGACGACGCAAATGCAGAAAAGCTGTGTAGCACAATTTGCGAAATTCGTGATGATGTTCCGAGCTTACGCCGCCCATAGCTTCAACCATTTCTTTACTCAGTTTCATTGGTGGCGGCATTGGTTTTGGATCACGCCCAAGAATA
The DNA here is from genome assembly GCA_027564275.1 of Diadocidia ferruginosa. NCBI lineage: Eukaryota > Metazoa > Arthropoda > Insecta > Diptera > Diadocidiidae > Diadocidia > Diadocidia ferruginosa. The sequence continues at coordinate 3,001 of JANSTW010048902.1, forward strand.
TAACCAAAATCGATGTGAAACAATTTTCCAGTGGTTGTCAGCAGCAAATTGTCCAAGTGCCGATCACCAACGCCTACACAATATAGAAACAATTAGTCGAAATATAAAAAAAGGTTAACATTTCCATATTACCCAATAAATACGTAATTACACAATAGCCTGCACAACTTCTGATATAAGTATCCATAATATCTGGCGAAATTCCGTACGGAGCCAGCTCAGCCGGATGATGTTTTCGGAAAAAACTGTGAATGCTTCCCTCAGTTGCTAGCACTTCAGCCACTGTAATCGAATCAACGTATTGCATAAATCCATGTTTTGAACTTGTCGCCAGGACACGATATGGAGTCAGCTTTAGATCAAGATTTTCACGCCTCAATAGCTTATCCATGAGGGTTATCATTTGTAAAATTAACTGATCTTGTCTTAAGTCATCTCCATATTTAAATATTGCAACATACTCAGAATTGTTGCTTGTGATAAATGTCAATCTGTGAATGGGATTTTTTTAACTACAATTACACGCAGTTCTAATCATTCAGGAACTTACTTTGACGGCATCAGCGCACTTTTAAACAGAGTTACCTTATTCGGTACAATTCCTTTGATTAGAATTTCCGGATCAAGTGGAAAGGGGATCACATCGAAATTTGCAAAATTAATTCGAAAAGCATCGAAATCGGCTAAGAGTTGTTGAAATTTTTCCGTTTTCTTTTTACGATTGCCCGACTCTTTGGCAACGGTTTTAACCAATTTTACCAACTCATCGATAAAGACTTGTTGCTTATCTAGGCCAGCCTTAATTTGTTTATGCTCTGCATTACCTAAAATTAATATAATTTTTGTTTTACACAGAAGACGAAATGTATTTAGATAATAATGAATTTATCGTCGTTTTTAATATTAATATTTTTTGTTTCAACAAAACTACATTTTTTGGTAAAAAAAATGTAACTTTGTAGATTTTAATGTACTGAAGAGGGAGGGTTATAAATATATTAACGAAGCGTACACACAAATCAAAATATAGAAAATAAAATATTCACAAAATTTGGTCGAGATACTGTTAAAACAAAAACAAATAGCATACAGTTAAATTAAATTACCATACCTAAATCTAATGTGTTCTTAAAGGTTCTCAAAACTGTTCCGTACATATTTTTGTCCTCTTGTTTTCGTACCAGTTCTGGACTTTCACATTCAATGCATAAATACCAATAGAAGTAATTGGCCAATGTTGCATTACGACATGCCCGCTGTATTAGAAATGATGCCAGATCACAAGTTGGAATGGAATTCTCGCTCATCAACGTGTTTGACGTTTCCGAGATATCTGATGTGGAGTTATTTATTTCATTTACATTTAATATACTTTCGAACATCGCTGCCGTTGTCAATTTCTGGGTCGATTGAACTATCGATGCGTCTGTCGAAGCTTTTTTAGAAGCTGCACTATTATTCAGATCATCTGATGGAAACAAACATATCGAATAAATTATTTAAAAAAAACTGTTTTTCTTACTAGAGCTACCCATTGTGTCTGACATGAAACTGTGATTTGCCGTATCATCAAACGATTGAATTACTCCACCTTCTGGTACTAACCGTTTGTCAGCATCATCAATATCGTTGAAATTTTCATATTTTAAAGCTTGGACCAGTTGCAGCAAGTACAGCAACAGATCCTCATCGGGAGCTTGTTTCAATCGTGTTATTGCATATCTAGAATGCACAAATTAACAGAAATCTAACACAAATTATATCAACCAACCGTCTAACAACTGGATGTGTAAACGATGGACTCAGTAACTCCAGTGCATCCTCCACGTCCATTGGTGTCCACTGCAGGAGTAAATTTAATGCCTGGCGCACCTCAGTGACCGTTTCCCAATTTATACATTTCAGAAATTTCGTTAACGCTTTCTTGTGACTGCTCAGGTAAAAACGAAACTTCCATATTAAATCCTGTTCTTCGCTGGTCAACGGATAAGTTGGCGGATACCGATAGACTATAGTATGCAGCTGATCACGAACACTGAAACAATTAGAAGTTTTGAATTTTGTATAATGAGTAAAGAAAAAATTCGCCAAATTTACCTAGCCGTTGGTTTGGCATCTCGATCTGATAGGCCAGATCTAGCCGAACGTGCAAGCCGATGGTGCTTCTTTTCAACAAGATTATCCTAAACAAATAACAAAATGATTGTAATATTTACCTTTTTCGACCTTGAATGATAACAAATTTGCAATTAGGAACACAGGCTAATCGGTCAATGAAAAGTGAATATTTTTGCAATATTATTGGGTATACAGTATCAATTTTTAACTCACTGAGTGAACACATTTGATATATTCGCTACGCAAAACAAATTAAATTAAATTAAAATAACGGATCGGTTTTTTGTTTCATAGAATTGAAAAGAACTGAAATTTTTCTTTGTACAAATTAAATAATAAAAAAATCTCTGTTGTATTATAAACCAAATTAAATTAAAATTATATTTTGTGTTAAAAAAAAAACTTTAAAAGGTGACAAAAAGAACAATACAAATAATGCCCGCTAACGCGGGCGGCTCGCATTTTATGCGAGCCAATTATTATGATATATTAAAAGACAATGATGAAGGTAACATGTTACTTACAGCGAAAAGAAATAAAACTACAAATATAACGACAACAAAATCATTCTTCCAACAAGCTCCAGAAAAAAGATTAAGATATCTAATCATGGAAAATGTAGATAAAAATACTTTTATTGGCTATTCTATTTTTGGCTTAAAAAAGGGCATAGATTGTATCACTAAAGATACAATCAACATTAAAACTCTAAAAAATGGTACCTTGTTGATAACTGTAAACAATAAAACGGCATATGAAAAATTATTAAATGCAACTCAAGTGGCGAATCTTTGCAAAGTTAAAGTGACGGAACATCCCACACTTAATTATTGCAAGGGAATCATATACAGCACTGAACTAATGAATGAGTCTGACGAAGATATTTTACATGAGTTAAAAAAACAAAATGTGATAGAAATTAGACGGATTATGAAAAGAGCTCAAGGGGAGACATTAGCTAAAACACCGCTAATAGTATTAACCTTTGATTTAAGCCAAATACCCGATTCCATCACTGCAGCGTGGTTAAACATAAAGGTTCGATTATATGTACCCAACCCCATGAGATGTGTAAACTGTCAAATATTTGGACATACAAAAAAACGTTGCGAGAAACCAGCTGTTTGTGCAAAGTGCTCAGAGACGCCAATAAACGAAATGCACGGATGCGGTCTCAACGAAGAAAAATGCAAAAATTGTTCACAAAAACACGCTTCGTATAGCAGAAAATGCCCCGTATTTCAAAAAGAATATGAAATTAGCAAACTCCAAACGCTCAACAAAACATCGTATTTCCATGCAAAAAAATTATATTATGATCTAAATCCTGGTGAAACAAATATATTCCAATATTCTCAAGTAACAAAAACAAATAAAACACCAACTGTAAACACTCAAACTTCCCACCCAGAAAATAAAAACCAAAAATATATACAACACACACAAATAAATAAAATACCAGAAATACAACAAGAACAACAACAAAATCACACAATCCAAACCAAAAACCCACAACAACAAAATCAGACACAAAAAACAAACACAAACGAAACAATCAACCAACAATCAGAGGACATGATGGAAATAGAACCATCAACATCAACACAACAACCCACAGCAGAACAATCGAAAAACATCATTATCGAAGATAATGAAGAATTACGAATAAACATACAGAGAAGATTAGAAGAAAAATACCTAAAAGTAAAAGAAGCCTATTTAGAAACCTTACAAGACAAATAAATATATAAATTCCTTTTTTATTATTATTATGAATTTTCTACAATGGAATATTAATGGAATCAGCCATAAATATAATGAATTACTTATAATTACAAAAAGACAAAAACCACTAATAATTGCATTACAAGAAACGCACATGAAAAATAACAGCAATTTCAAGTTTAAAGGATACAATATTTTTAATAAAAACGCAGATCATGTAAGAGCAGCTGGAGGAGTTGCCCTATTAATTAAAGAAGAAATAGTCCAAAACGAAATAAATATTCTTTCGAATCTACAAGTAGTCGCATGCCGTGTATGCACACCCAGAGAAATTACAGTAGCTTCTATATATATTCCACCCACACACAAATTAAAATTAACGGAACTTCAAAACATAAAAAGCCAACTGCCACGTCCATTTATTATAATGGGTGACTTTAATGCCCACAATCCTCTATGGGGTTCGGACCGTACAGACAGAAAGGGTAAAGTTGTTGAAAAATTCTTAGATACACAAGACATAAGCATAATAAATACTGGGCAATATACACATTTTTCTACAGCCTATGGCACTTTTTCAGCTATTGATTTAACTTTAGTCTCGCCGTGCCTTACACCACTTCTAAAGTGGAAAGTGGCTGAAGACACACATGAAAGCGACCACTTTCCAATAAGTTGTTTTTTAGATAGTAATCAGGAAAAACTGGCATTCAGGAAAAAATGGAAACACGAAAAAGCAAACTGGGATACATTTCAAGTGCAATTTGATGAAAACTTCAAAAATGAAAACCTGGATTTGGTCGTCCAACACACAACTGAAAAAATATTAGAAGCTGCACGACTTAATATACCTACATCCAGCACAACACACAAAAAATGTGTACCATGGTGGTCAAACGAAATTAAAAATGCAATAAGGGCTAGAAAGAAAGCCCTTAATAAATTTAAAAGACATACTTCAATAGAAAATTTAATTGACTATAAACGAAAACGTGCAAAAGCTAAACTAATAATTAAAGAAGGCAAGGAAAAATCGTGGCATGAATTTATGGCACAAATTAACCCAAATACCAGTTCAAAGGATATGTGGAAATGTGTTAGAAGAATAAGTGGAACACACAAAAAATCGTCAATATTACAACTCAAATATAACAACACGACAACAAATGACATAAAAGAAATGTGCAATATTTTGGCATCTACTTTTGAACTAAACTCTAGTAAAAGAAGCTACAGCAAAGAATTTTTAAATATAAAAAACAAAGCTGAACATTACACTTTTAATTTTGAATCCGATAACAGAGAACTATACAATACTGAATTTTCCATGGAAGAATTTGAATGGGCAATTAAAAATCATAGAGGTACAGCACCGGGCCCGGATAACATAACATATCCTATGTTAGCACATTTATCAAGCGAAAATAAAAAATTTGTCTTATTCATGTTAAATAGAATATTTGCAGAAAACCATATCCCGCCAACATGGAAATATGCTATGATCATACCTATAGCTAAGAACCAAAACAATTTGAATGATCCCCGGAACTACCGCCCATTATCATTGACAAACTGTCTTGCTAAAACCCAAGAGAGAATGATAAATAGAAGATTAGTTTGGGAAATTGAATCCAAAAATCGATTGAGCAAATATCAGGCCGGTTTTAGAAAAAACCGTTCAGTCCATGATCATCTCATTAGCATTGAAGGGGAAATAAGATCAGGCTTTCAGAGGGGAGAACACATAATCTGCATATTTTTTGACTTAGAGAAGGCATATGAACGAGTATGGAAACATCTCATTTTAAAGCAAATTGAAAAATGGTCAATTACAGGTAACATGGCAAAATATATACATAATTTTCTTATAGACAGAACCTTCAGAGTTTTTATTGGTTTAAATTCATCAGACGAGAGACAACAACAAAATGGGGTCCCACAAGGGTCCGTACTGGCGGTAACGCTCTTTCTTATTGCAATAAACGCATTGGCAGAATTTTTAGAAGATTTCTGTCAGTTTTTTCTTTTTGCAGACGATCTTGTGATTTTTGCCAAAGGCAAAGATCTAAACAAAATAAATACAAATTTACAAACAACAGTAAACAAGTTGTACAAGTGGACCGAAGTACATGGATTCAAAATAAATGAAAGCAAAACCAAAATATTGCATTTTCACAATAAAAGGACACACCAAATGGCGACGAACATCACAATAAATAATAAAAAGATTGAACAAGTTTCCAATCACAAATTTCTTGGACTTCTTTTTGACGAAAAATTGAATTGGAAAGACCATATAAACGAGCTGAAAAAAAAATCTACCAAATGTCTAAATATCATAAAAACTCTGTCACATACCCAATGGGGCGCGAACCGAGAAAATTTGATCAAAATTCATAAAGCACTGATAATGTCAAGATTGGAATATGGAGCTTATATTTTCGATTCAGCGAACAAAACTTTGCTGAAAAAACTAAACTCAACACATAACTGCGGAATTAGATTAGCAATCGGTGCATTTAGAACAAGTCCAATCAACAGCATTTTAGCAGAGGCTGGTATTCAGACACTCGAGCAAAGGAGAACTCAAACAACGGCTAAGTTATTTTGTAAAATATCTACCAACATAAACAATTCAGCACACAAGTACACATCTGAACAATTTTCAAATATTTTCAAACCGGGTGCTAAAAAAAAATCTTTTTGCGGCAGAGCAAAGAAAATATTACAAAAATTAGAATTTCAAAAAGATTGGCTAGCCAAACAAAAAACAAGTCAAAACCCTCCATGGCGATCGACAAACAATATAGATACAGACCTGACAATATTTAAAAAAGACTCCACAAATACAGACACATACAAAAAACTCTTATTGGAAAAATTGAACACAATATATGCTGGCGCTGTGGAAATTTATACAGATGGGTCAAAAAATATCGATGGAACTGGATGTGCAATAGCATTTCCAAATCATATTAAACAAATAAAATTAAACCCACTGGCATCACCCTATACTGCCGAACTAAAAGCCATACAATATGCTATTGCTCAAATCAACTCAAATGAAAAATATATCGTATTAACCGATTCCTTAAGTGCAATAGAAGCTATAAAGGGACAAAGCCTAAATCCAATAGCACAGAATATAAAAGATATGTTATATGATCAACCTAATACATCCCTTGTATGGATTCCTGGGCATAGCCAAATAAATGGAAACGAATTGGCTGACACTAATGCGAAAAATTCGATCTCAAAAGAAAACATTGATTTTAAAACAGTAAATATGGCATAATTATCAAAATTTAATTATTATTAAAAAAAAGTAGAAAGAAAAAATAATTAATAGAAATATTAAGAAAAATACTTTACATACAAAAAAATAAGTCGCATTACAGTGCATCACCAATAAATCCCGAATATCCTCGATCAAAAGCCGAACAGTGCCAGTATTGAAAACAACAATTATATCTTCATCACTACAAAATAATCAAATTAATATAGCAAATTGCTACTTGCAGGCATCAACGAAACTATTAAAATTATAATTTTTTTTGATTGAGATAGGCAAAGAATTGAAAACTGATAAATGTGATCGCCTAGTATTGAAACATCCAAAATGTTACCTTATATAGGTTCTCAAAAAAACATTCTCATGCAGAAAACATTCATATGTCTTTTCCTAAAACAAATCACATGAAAAGCTCCTATATATAGATATAGATATGATATATAGACTTAGATAATATATGCGTTTTGATTGGGGTCTTAAGCCAATGAACCGATAAAATCACATGGACTATATTATAGTAATTTAGATCATATAGACTATAGAGTATAAATTAACTTATTATATGGAACCTATATAATATGAAAAAATAATATATTTGCCATCATAAAGTCATCACCCATCAGTTCTTCACTAATCATATGTAGTTATGATAAATAAAATAATTTCAAAGTAATAACATTGTAATTACTTTGTAGGAGTAATGTTTAAAGCGTTATATAGACGACATAATATCTAAAACTATAATTAGGAACATATAGAAATATAGTGCTATATTAGACAAATTCGATAATTTCGAAAGTATTTTTAAAAGATGCGCATTATTTTTCTGCTTAAAATAAGCCTACTCACGAGCTGATACGACAACGGGAACATTTTAAATTAAAAAAAATGATTTCGGTTAGCCTCCAGCTGCTAATTCCTGCTACTTTTAGTAAAAAAATTGGTAGGAAAAATTGGAAAAACATTCATATGTCTTCCGATTTTTTTTGCTATAGGAGCTTTGCTCTTCCCAGCTTAATGTAGGATAATATTTTAGCTTTAATTTAAGGCCTTGATGCGGCGAAGATCCTGGCAAATTTTTTTCATGTAAGACATACAAATGTTTTTCGAGTTTTGAAGCAACCCAATTTTGCGAGAAGCTTTGCCTTCTAAACTGCATCTAATCTCGCTTGTTTAGCTTTAATTTAAGAGCTTAATGCGGCGAAGCTAATCGCATTTTTTTTTCAAGGAAGCCATACAAATGTTTTTAGATTTTTATAGCAATTTTTACTGAAAGTAACAGGCAAGCAGAAGGTAGCAGGAAGTCTAACCAAAAGAAGTTTTTTTTTTTAATATAAAAAATCTCTCATTGTCGTAGCAACTCGTGAGTAGGCTCATTTTAAGCGGAAAAATGGTGCGCATTTTAAAAAATACTTTCAAAATTATTGAATGATCGTGAAACGTTATTTTGAGAAGTTTTTAATGAAAACGATAATTTTAGTGAATTTAAAAAATGTTCCCGTTGTCATACCGACTTTCGCGTAAGCACATTTAAAGCGAAAAAAGGTGCGAATCTTCTAAAAATACTTTTAAAATGATCATGTACGATCATTTTGATAAGTTTTCAATGAAAACTATAGTTGCAGAGAATTTAAAAATGTTCTCGCGTTGTCGTAGCAACTAGTGGTTATATGCTTATTACGACATCTTTTAAAAATACTTTCGCAATGATCTAAAAATCCTCAAAGTATTTTCAGAGAACGTACATGAGCAAAACATATACTGCAATCCTTCATAAATACAATAGTATTCTAAAGTTAAATAAAAGTTATATAAATATTAGCAATAGCAGAGGCCCGATTATGAAACTCGATATTATCGGTATCGAGTCGAGATTAAAATTCCGATACGCTTGAATGTAGTTATTATGACTTCTCGATCGGATCGAGTGGTATAATTTGTATACATTTTCATTGTTATACTCAATTTAAACTTACATTATCATCTAGAAATCATGATAGCCACATTCGAGCGTATCGGGATTTTAATCTCGACTCGATACCGATAGTATCGAGATTCATAATCGGGCCTCAGGTATTAATAGCAGCAGCAACTTTTTATTCAATCTACTGCCACCTATGTTTTGAATACAAAAAATGCTGAAATTAATTCTCAAAAAACCAGGTTAGACATTTGTTGCAAAAATCTTGAAAAATATACTCGAGGAGGTTAAGCAGCAGGTGAAAAAAAAATTGCTAGCAGCAGCAGCAAGTTTTTCAATCTGCTACCACCTCTGATACAAAAAGATATACAAAGTTTGTCCCGGACAAATGACGAAGTAGTACAGAAACAAACAGATCAAGCATATATAATTTTGTATATGATTTACCATATACAAAGTTTAAATTGGCATATATAACATCAGTGTGTCATTCAATGTATACCACAAATAAATACATTTAATTTAATTAATTTCATCAATAAACTAATATAAAATAGTTATTGTTATATAATATTATATAACGTTGCTACCCGAGTTGCAACGTTATTCTTTCGCGATATCGAAGTTCACTTTATAGAGAAGACGTTTTTTTGCGTACAGATCAGATTTTAAGCGCTCTGCTGGCAACATTATTTTATACTTATTTACTCGTCCGTTGAATTTAAATTGTCATATACCTAAAGTAGTTAGCAATACTAATATAATTTTACCTGTATAATATACACTAACTAACTAGTTTAATGCGAGTGGACAACTGTGTCGATATTTTAGGTACCAACAACGAGTGGTTGTTGTAAATTCGAGTTGTCCGCTCACTTTTAAACTAACTACTACAACCACAAAGGCTCGCTAATATACACAATATACATTTTATTTATATGTGAAATGTGAATGACTGTATATAGCGATATTTTACGTTTTCATGTAAGATGTGAATATAATTTGTATCGCCAAAATATAGGCAATCTTAAAAAATTATTCAGCACATTAGATCTGTAGCACACTCATTATACTCGCTTAAATGTAAAGTGTACGGTGATTCGAGCAGAACAACGGCAGAAAAAGGAAAAAAAACGACTATAACATAAAAGTATCTATACAATTCTTGATTTTTTTACATAATCTATGTGCATTATTAGAACTTAAGCCTTAAGGTAAAGAACTCTATAAATATAATATAGGTATTAGCCATATTCTATATAATATTGTTAAGAAAACAAACTTCCATCAAACAATATTTCTATATATACATATTTTTAAAAGACAGTATAAAGAAACATAATATATAAAAAGCAGAAGGTCTATGCTAAAAGTTAAAACACATAACATATCATATAGAACTAGAACACGCAACATATTTTTGCTTTTTTATTTATATTTTTGCTGCTATGGTATTTTGTTTTTTCAAAAAAGTTTCTTGATTCAGTTGAGGAATGTGCGCTGTTTAATAAAGACTTAAAAAAATAACCGAATAAATGAAAATTAACTAAAAATATATTAAATTTAAAATATAGTTAAAAGTGATTGTGGTGATGAATACTTGTTTTTTTCTTAAATCGTTAATTAAAAGTTAAATCATAAAACTACTAAAAGTGTGATTGATTTTTAACAGAAGATCAGTTTAAATTGAAATTGAAATTTATATTAATAATAAAGTTGTTAAAAGTTATATACGTCTAATATTATATAGAATATTTAATGCATTTTTTAATTATAATTTTCTAAAAAATTGTATGCATCATTAAACCACCCATATTTTATTGCTATAAACCTTTTATATATGCAAGAAAAACCAATTATATATAAATGACTTACAATCTTTATGATTAATTGTTTCAATCAATTCTAATATACATATATAGTCAAAACATATAAATATTAAGTTGCATAAGAATTAAGAACAAATAATTAGTTATAGGAACTTAATTTTCAAATAAAAAAGTGGGCTTGCGATGAACTAAATATTTTTTCCATTGTTTGCAAAATTGACTGGCTTTTTTTGTATTTTACGAGCAAACCTTTTTGTGTTCTTTGTTACCAGAAAAATATATATGTATATTTCGATAACAACCGAAAGAAATTGATTTAACAAATCAATATTTTAATTGAAGAAGAATTATATTAATGTAACAATAAACATGTTTTCTGTATATATAGAATATAGATAATAATAATATGTAGGTATATATAATATATATGATACAGATATTATAAATGCGGCCATTTCTGGGTAACGCACATAACGCTCATAGAGAAGATTTATTAGGCTAGTTACTAAGATCTGTATATATGGATACATTTAATTTTGTTTTGTTTTTAAAGGGAATCAACATCCCAATAAGTTTGAAAAAAGTTTAAATTAAAATTGTTTACACTTCAGAAACTTAAATTTAATAGATGTAACGCACACCACATAAAATAGAAAAAACAATCATACAATATTTGTACTTATTATTTCAAATGAATTTTATGTAGATCCATAAAAAAATTAAATAATAAATTAATTTTTTAGGTCTAATTCAAATTTTAGGCTATTCTAGCTTTAGTAGATTTTTTTAAACAGTTAAAGTTTTTCTATAACGTACATGCGACCGTAACGCACATAAACAATATTTAAATTACTACCAAAATCGAACTAAAAATAAATTAGTTAGTCTAGCTAAATCTTAATTTTAGGCAATTATAAAGTTAATTAAAAAATAAATAAGGCAAATATAATAGGAATTAGTAAAATGTTATCGAAATTAGTAAAATGTTATCGAATTTTTTTTTCTATTTGAAATCAAAAATACTGGGGTGCTGACTTTTATTTAAAGATCTGACTATCCAACAGGTTAAATAACACAAGAGACCGCAATGACCAATAATGTTTTAGCTGTGCGCGTTCGGAATACTTGTGTTATCACTCTGAGAATCTACTTATATAGAGACATCCATATTATAACATTTACTGTTCATCACACCAAATTCGATTATTTTGGCATCAAACGTTTAATTATGTTGTAGATGCAGACTTTTCGATAACAATAGGGCATATTAAACGTCAAAGTATTATCCGTTTCTTCATACAATTTGTTGTTGGTTTTTGTTTGGTTGGATATTATTTGCACTAGAAAAGTACTATAAATTGAGGTTAGGAAATTTTTTTTTAACAAAGTCTATAGCGGCCAAATAATATAACCGCGCAGTGCACACGCACCATCAACTTTTTGTTCGTTTTGCTGTATCTATAATGTCGTGTATATTAGTTGCGTGGCCATAAATTTCTCAGTGTAGGTGACCTTCGTCTGAAATGAACCTATGTTAAAATGAAATGAAACGAAAACATTCTTGTACATGATGGAAAATTGTTTTTCTTTTTCGTATATAGGTATACATATAACTATAACTAATTCCATAAATTTGTGTTCGTGGTGTTCCCTTAAATATCTATAAATAGAATGAAACTATTTGCTTTATTTATAACTTATTCTAGATATGAATGATTTTTCGATAGCGCATTTACTCGTACATAAATATATTCATAGAGCTATATAGTAAATATTTTACTATAAGTAATCTTCTTTGAAAATATTGTAGTAAATTTTATGTATGAAAATAATATTGAATTGTACGTTTTATATAGTTTGTTTATTCCAAATAACAAGAATTATATAGATATACTTTTTAATTCGCAAATTATCATAAATTAAATTATATTTTGTTCATATAAAAAAAGGTAATTCACAAAAATATCATTAAAAACATTTTGGTGAATAGTTAAAGTATGTATGTAACGAAACGATGAGTGCGTTACGGAGAAATATTTACGATCATAAAGAGCTTTGGGGTAAACTCTTAAAAACTGAAATATTTAAGTTTTTTTTATCTACTAACTAATACATTTAATTTTTATTAATTGAAAATATTATCAATAATATCATTATTTGGCCTTTTTTATGTTATGTGCGTAACGGCTATGCATTTTAATTTTTTAAAGAATGTGCAACAAATTTAATTTCAACTTTTGACAGGATTATAAAGGTATATATATATATATATATATATATATAGACATTTCCCATATAAACAAAATAATTTTAATTTAAATGTTTACGTAACAGATCTTAGTTAGGCCCTACTATAGTTCTGATCTGAACGTTGTGACATTGGAGTTGGGGTTCTTAAATTTTAATTAATTAATAGACAAAAATTCAAATTATTATCATACAAGATATTTTATTATTTCGCTCATTTGCGAGAACAAACATTTTATTTAAATTTTTGAGTTATGGCGTTATATAGTGTCGCAAATGAACGATTTATTTACATTAAATAAATTGTTTCTCTGTATATATAAAGCTTATTGACCTGTTATTTGAAAAATACAATTTTTGTAAATCTTCATAAATCGAAGATTTTTCCAATCAACAAATTATTTGAATTTTCAATATTTTTTTTCGTATTAAGTGATTGACATGACACTGATAGATTGAGGATTTACGTATAGTATGTCTGAATCGAATTGGCAATATTTCTTATGTTATACAAATTTAAATGTCCATATTATATTATTATGTATAGCTAATTTTCCATTTAAAATTTATCTTATTTGAAACATTTAACACTCGTGAATTGGTTCTATATAGCTTAACATAATATATAAAATATAAGTTAAATATTATGTATATATTTCTTATATATACCTATAAGTTATAGCTTATAAGATAAGCTTAATAGATTATAACAAATTTCATGTTTATATGTGCGTCAATTACCTTTGAAATATTGTGTGAGATGTAAATTTGTTAATTTTAATTATATGCATGATTTCATAATCTTATAACTTAATTTATATATAAATCGTACAAAGTTTTAATATTGTGGTAACTAATTGTAAACTTCTAGATCTGATGATGTATATATAAATCAGACGAAGCTTTAATGTAAATATTTTAAACAGATTATTTTGAATTTATGAATTTAAACTGGAAAGGTAGAAATGAGTTTGGATTTTATACGAAAAAAATAAATACAATATATATATATATATATTTTTTTTTTTCGCTTAAAGTTTGTAGTATAGTACAAAATATAGGATTTTTTTAAATTATTAATAATATTTTATTTCCAATAAAACTTCTTTGTTTTTGATATAACGTTTTGTCCATAGTATTATGAACATCATAATAATAAAAAAAAAAATAAAAAAATACTCTAGAATTTTTTTAAACGTTTATTTAATGATGATAATGATGATGTCCATAAAACTGGACGAAACGTTAAACCATTAATATAATAAAGAAATTTAATTGGAATAAAAATAGTTACTTTGTTTTTAAAAAGGACCGCAGGCTCAATAAAATTATTTAAAAAATTTCATAAAAAAATTATATAATAATCGATATATATGAAATAAATAAGAGCTAAGGATATTGCCGCCCTAATTCCTATTAAACAATACATTGTATTTGTGAATTATTTTTAATTTAAACTTGTTTAAAAAGTGTCTTTAAAATTAATTCACAGTTTAAAGATCTATTAAAAAGAACAATATATTAAAATATTGATTTAACGTGTGTTTTTATGTACATCAAAGAACAAAACCCTTAAAAGTAAAACTATTAAAAAATAAAATTGTGTTTAAAGTGCTGGTTTTTTTGTACCTGTGGGTATAAGGTACATCATATATTTTTATTATTATTCAATAATACAGTTTTATAGACATATTAAAATAAAAAATAAATATTTAAATGATGGATAGTGAAGGACGTGCTTCAACTGCAAGTACAGTTAGTGGAATTTATCGCAACATTTTACAGGTAAATTTATATAGTAAAAATCGATTTTTTTTATTATTTAAAAAATATGCAATAAAATAAATGATCTTTATGTATGCCTATAATATAGACTCTTAGACAAATGTTAAATAAAATTTAAACTCATAAAATTATATGCATAAATATTTTCGATGAGTTTATTTTTATCATTCCGGTTTTGTATTCGCTTGAGCCAAATCACAGTCAAAACTTACAAGTAGTTAGTGTTCTCTGAGGCTAAGAGGCATGTCTGCATAATTTCAAACAACATATAATCTAAATATAAAAATTCAAGCATATAAATATGAAAATAGATTATTATATTATATAGTAAAAAAATTCTTAAAATTAAAGTTATTAATATTTCCTTATTTTTTATATGTCCCTCTCTATACAGAGCCCAGCACCAATTTGCATGTTTTATTTTTCACATCCATTTGGAATTGCTACACCAATTCAACAATTACAAAGTCAAGAAAACGCATCTGCAAATAATAATTTTAACAAATCATCATCAAATGAATCATCTAGTGATGGAAAAAAGATGACAACAAAGTCAAAATATTATAAGCGTCAGGAGAAATATGACGATAAAAATGTGTTAAGTGATGATCGAATTTCATCATATGTTCCATGGCCGAAAGATACATGGAGAAGGGACTATGCACTGCCACCAATCGTTCAACTATTGGCGTCGCAAATGGGTAAGTTTCATTTCACTTATTTAACCATGTTATTTATTGTTCAATAAGGATGGAGCATTGATTACATCTACACGGAGAGAAAAAATTGCACTTATTATACTTGAATCTAGTGTATTGGTTTTGCTGCTACTTTTGATTTTCTAAAAGTTACCAAATATTTACTTGATTTACGGAAGCTTTCAATTTGATTTAATATATAGGTACTAAATTTAAGTATTACAATACTAATAAAATTTGGAAATTTTTAGAAAATGTCTAGTACCCAAAACTAAAATCAAGTATTAAATTCTAAAATTTTTAACTTTCGATTTTCTAAAAATTAGCAAATATTTGCTTGATTTATAAATTTACTTTTATTCACTAAATTTGATTATACGATATTAATTTTTAGTATAAAATACTAGATTTTAGTATACAATAATAAATTTTGTACACAATACTAAAATCTACTTTTTTATTCTAAAAATTATAGGGAACTTAATTGTACTTAATATTAGAAACCGTTTCTAATTTCTAGTATTTTTTCATTTAACTTAATATTTCTAGTATTTTGATTTGCTAATAAAAAAAAATAGAAATGATTAATTAGGCGTAAATGAAAGCTCTTCTCTCCGTGTAGGAACATTTTTTTCCTTTACCGTAGATATGACACGTTATAGGAAAATGTGGATTGTCTAACAACAAATTATTCGAATATTTTGTTTATTAAATTTTTGGACCAAATCAGTTTTTGTTTTGTTTTGGTTATATATTTACTCTACACAGTACACATACAGCACGCACATAAACATTTATATAATTCACATGACCCAGTCACGTGCGTCTAATCAAAAAGGATTAAAATATTGTTGTTCTAACAAAGTATATATATTTGTTATATAGGAAAAGCATGATTTTGATTTGTTTGAACATATTGAAAATAAAATAACATTAGATTTTTAAAACCAGTGATTATTTGATACATTGAAGAAATAATTTCGCATGTAATTAAATTAGATAGTTGCAACTGTCCATTTAAATTAATTAACGTTCAAAACATTATAGCATCGAGGTTGGAGGGGGATTAATTTTGACAGGTCTAAAGTTATATTGTTATTTTTATTAAATGTGAAAATTTGAAATCCATTAAGAGTTGTGATTAGTATAGAGATACATGAGGCGCATTCTCCCTAATTAAATTTTATCTGTGGTTATTTTTTACCTCCTGTGCATTTTTTAATTAAATTTATAGGAATTTGCACGATTATAAAGTCCAAAAATTAATCGTTTAATTTTATTCGAGAAAGCTTTCTATAAAGTTAGGAAAAATGGTTTTGATCAAAGAAAATCTATGTAGATTCGATTTTTTTGTAAATGGACTATATCACTGTAAATAATTTTACACCTTCTGCGTATTATGGTCTTCGCCCAACGGAGGCCTTAGACAAATCTAAAATAAAAAGTAAAAAAGGTAAAACATTTTTTTAAATAAAAATCTGTATTGTCCTTTTAATTGTTTAAGTAACGGTAAGTCCATTATTATAAACGTATCAATCTAAAACTGCCGCGCAGCGAATTTTTTTTGCTAAAAATATCGTAAAACAGAAAATTTATTATATGGCCTTTAAATTTGTAATACTAAAATATTTGTTGACTAATTAATACAAATCTGTATTCTCTTTTCATCTGTTTAACTAATAGTAAAATTATCTTTATACACGTATCAAATTAAAATTTGCCGCGCAGCGAAATTGTTTAACATAAATTATCGTAAAACACAAAATTTTGAAAGTTTGGGGCCCCATTATGTTTTGAATTTGTGTAGATATATTTCAAATAACTAAAAAATATATTAAAATTAAAAATTATTGCATATATTTTGATAATTTGGGGACCCCCTTAAATCGGGTGCTCTAGGCATTTGCCTAAGTGGCCTATAAGGAAATATGCCGCTGACTTGCGTATTTATGTTTACACAGACCCGCGCATAACTACCACTGAAATATCACAGAAAGTTGTTATTTTACACAAAACGGAGAATTTTTACACAGACTCTGTGATAATTTTTTTACACTTTCCTGTGTAATATCAACAAAAACATAATAAATTGCGAAAAAAATAATTTTTACACAGGAAGTGTTATTTTTTTCGTAATAAAAAATAGAAAAATTCGGCGTTTGGGGTGTTATTTCATTTCACCTTTTCAGATCCTAATTTTTTCCCTCGTATGAAAAGCTCAACAAATTTTTAATCAGCTCTTTAAGAGGAAATTAAAAAAGAAAAATTAAATTAAGTAAATTAAGAATTTTATATTTAGCGGATTTTTTTAAATTAATCATTGAATGAAAAAGCATTAGTCAATACATTGCTAACAATAGCTGATTGTGTATTGGGACCACCGACTGTTACAGTACCGCCTGTATTGCCGACATTATTCGGTGCTGTTATAAAAGCTCCATTGGATTGATTGGCATCGCTTTCATTAGTAGGAGTAGGAGCTGCAATTTCACAGGCTAAGCTCTGTAAAAAAATGTTTTTTTTAGTAGAATTTTTAGAAACTTAAGGATTTTATATGGACATTTACCTTCCCAATCAAGGAAACTAATATGCAAATAGTAAAGAAAAATAATTTAATTTTTTTTAGCTAGAGGAAAAATTCGAACTGATTGTGGTAAGCGACTTGTAAGATATTTATATAGAAGAAAAAGAAGAGTTTATTACACATGTGTCAATAATAAAATAAGATTTTGAAATTTACACAATTTTGGTAAATATTGTTTTTGAATTAAGTAGCAGTTTTTTTTAGTATACTCTCGCTTATATGGTTAAGCAAATATTTGCAAGAAGTTACCAAATGTTGCACAAAAAAAAAAAACAGTTCCTGGGGTGAACTTCATATTTTTTAAACAGATGTAAAATATATTGAAATGTTTTCAACGGACTTCTTTCATTTCAATGGAAATATTTTTAGGTCGGTTATTAATAGGATTGTCAAGAGGTTTTGTATATTGACATTGTTTTAAATAAAAAAAAAAATCTGATTTAGCATATTTATAGCAATTTTTGTATAAATATTGTTCTTTTAATTAAGTGATAAAAACCATATGACCATATGATTTTGATTATTTATTGTATAAATATTGATATTATCACAGATAAATATAATAAACAGATCATGATATGAGTAAAAAAAATTATAGATACTAGCAAATATGGACGTACGATTAATTGTGTGTTTAAGCAAGCTCTTGAAAGAGAGTGGGAGGAAGAGAGAAAGTGAAGGGAGTTAGAAAGTTAGATAAAAAGAGTTAGAGCTAAAATGTGATACATTCAAATAGAGAGACAATTAGATAGTAGTTATCTGAGAAAGAAGAAAGAGAACAAAAATACAATAAAGCAAAAACTATATTGTAAATTAGTTTATTTAATAAATCTTTGTCAAAATGAAAATGAAAAATAAAAAAACCTTAATATACACTTGACAAATTTTATAACTCAGTTCAAATCATCACATTTATTTTCTATTAAACATTTAACAGTTCTATTATTATAATACACCATGATTTATTACAATAAAAAAATTCCAAATTGATTTTATCGCAATAAAAATAAACCCTATATATAATTTCAAAGTATTTATAAAGGGATTAAAATGAAAATCAATTGTAAATTATACTAAAAAGGCCTATAAATTCTACACTGAAATTTGACTTTTTCAACTGTAATTCTTCTAAATATATTCTAACATAAAAAAAAAATTGTTTAAAATATTTACGTACAAATAACACGCCTATCGACATTTTCAATTCACACTACTATCGACGTTTTATTGCTAATGCGGCTAAATTGTGTGGATGGGGTCAGCTGCTGCTGCTATACATGCTGCCTGACATTTTTCCATTCAATATTGTATATAGTATTGGCAATAACACAAAAGGAATAAAATATACAAAAAAAGGTGTTTTAAAAATCATAAAGGACTAAAAAAAGTGTAAATGGAATTAAACCTACTCGTTTATTATTTCATATTATTTATATAATATAAATATAATCCGAACCTTTTGGATATAAACACGTCTCGTAATAATTTGTTGTTTGCACAATGGCTCTATTATATATGGGATTTGCAGTAAATGTCACATTATGTCGTACATACTGTATGTATCGTGCCAAATATACTTTGTGTCTACGGCAAAAAAAAAACAACAACAACCAACAACATTCAATTACAACATCCTTTTGTGTAATAAACATATACATTTTCATTTCATTTAAATCGGAAGCATACTGAGTGCTGTGCACGGTGATTTTTCATAGATTTTACTTTTTATGATTTTTAAACTATTTTTGGTATAACATGTTATAGTATAATTCTGTTTTTAAATTCCTTGTATGGTTAATCTATCCCTGTATGCTGGATAACAGAATTTTATCTCGACTAATCTGTCACTTCTTAAACTAATCTGTGATATTTCTGCAAATTCTGCCACATAGAACAGAATCTATCAGATATTTCACGCCATATATAAAAATAATCTTATTTTTTTTTGCGTGGACCTACGACTTTGAGGCTTTACAATATAACGAAATAAAACGAATATTTTTTTTTTCTAAAATGTTTGCTGAAATTTAAGCTTTAATTTAAGTCTGAAGTTAGGCAAATATATTAGTAAAATCAGTGGCGGCTCGTGATACTTGAAAAGGTTGAGGCCCAACATATTAAAAAAAAATATATCAAGTTATGTTTGGAAATTTCGATTTCTTTCTATCTATTGATAAAACGGCTAAAGCATTTAGTCGTTCTTTGTCCATTGTGCTGCGCAAAAATGTTTTTACTAACATAATAAATACTAAATAAAAATTGAAGTGCTAAGTGTAAAGCATGACAAAGATATTTTTCTCTCAAAAATACATTCATAGGACCGATCGCACCTGGACCTTATTCTCA
>JANSTW010048903.1:0-12934 GCA_027564275.1 Diadocidia ferruginosa
TTATGATAAAACTAAAATCAACACCGCTTTTTATTTATGAAAAATATTTAGAAACTTCATATCTATTCTATTCTATTTTTCTTACGCTACCTGTCACCGTAGCCTCAAGTGAAAGAAGTTTTTTGAAACTAAAAATATTTAAGAAACACGATTGCTAAAGAAAGATTAGTCGGTCTTGCGACCATATCCATTGAAAGAAAAACTGTAAACAATTTGAATTTTGATGAAATGATATTCTACCTTATACATGATGCAGGAAGGAATATAATTTGTATGAGGGCGCAATTACTCAATTTGAACCGGGCGCAAAAATTGCCAGAACCGGCCCTGGGTTAACGCTATAAATTCTTGAAAACAAAATTCGTTCATTAGACTTTTTTCTATTACCTATCCTTGAAAACTTTGGAGAGGGTGCGGGAGTCCCATCGCAAAATGACAGCTGATATCTAAACTGAATAAAAAGTGATATCGAAATTCTGACAACAGCAATCGAAAAAACGTAAAAAAATAATTAGTAATAATGCCCACGAATTTATGGTACAAATTAAATTTTTAACCCCCCCCTCCCCAAAGCCATATGTCAGATCCGCCCTTCCCCCTCTCCCACTGAAATCAGGCCAATCGCTGCAAACTCTTGGAGCTAGGGTTGCCAGATATATCTAGAGCTTCGTAACTACATTAGACAATTTTTTCTTATACAGAAAAAAATAGCTGGCAAATGGTGTATTTTTTTAGATGTGACAATGTTCTTTCTGCCAGCAACAATTGACAGCTAAAATACAGCGAATAAAATTGTTGTATTTTAGCTGTAAATTGTTGCTGTGACAGCGTTCTCTCAGCAACAATTGACAGCTAAAATACAGCAAACAATAGATAAGCAGCAACAATTGACATCTA
Source organism: Diadocidia ferruginosa (assembly GCA_027564275.1). Taxonomy (NCBI): domain Eukaryota; kingdom Metazoa; phylum Arthropoda; class Insecta; order Diptera; family Diadocidiidae; genus Diadocidia; species Diadocidia ferruginosa. The sequence continues at coordinate 898 of JANSTW010048903.1, forward strand.
AAATACAGTTCACAAAATTTTGAAAATGCGTACTCTGACTAAAGAATTAAAAATATACATGGAAGGAACACATTTTTTGTAAACAAGAAAAAATAAAATAATAAACCTGCAGTGTAAGTGAGAATAACCAGTATGGAGCAGTGGATAACCTCACGGCTTTGTAATCAAGAGGTTGTGGGTTCGAGGCTCGATTGGGCTAAAAAATTTTCACATCTAAGTTATCACCTTTCATTCGCTGGTGTTTATTAAAAAGCGTTTGTAGTGGCCCGGAAGTCACTTAAAGCCCTTGTCCGCCTATATATGATACCAACTGATAGGGTTCCTCATATAGTGTAAAAACCCGCCCCACTGATCAACAAAAAATATGGCTAGTGCGAGTTGCTGACAACACTCCGCCTTTGATATACTCAGAGATTTAGTCGTCAGATACAAAAAAGAGTAAAAATGGTTCCTATGCACCCTCGCTTTAGAGTAAATAACACGATGATGATGATCGTGTACTTTAATAGCATCCGTAAATACAATCACAATGTAACTAGAGTCAGCCCGAGGACAAACTTTGCGTATATAGCTTATTTGAATCACACCTATTTTTGTCAGCATGGAGCAGTGGTTAGCGTTACGGATTTGTGTTCAAGGGGTTGTGAGTTCGAAATCGGTCAAAGGCCGATCAAATTTTCACAACTGGGACCGCAGGTATTTATTAAAAATCTATCTTAGTGGTTTATATATTATGATAACAATGATAATTGATAACATATAGTGTAAAAACCCATCCACTGATAACCAAAAATATGATCAATACGAGTTGCTGACAACACTCCACCTTTGATTTGGTCGTCAATAAAAACCATGGTAGATAGAAAAAAGGGTAAAATAGTCCCTATGCACCCTCGCTTTAGAGTAAATAACACGATGATGATGATATCTAAATATTTTGAGGTCACATTTCATATACCTTATCGCAAAATGTTTACTGGGTATATAGTAAGGTACATGTTATAACGTATGTATCGCGTAATATATATATATATATATATATATATATAAATCTAATAATGTAAATACATTTTTCTTTATTAATTCTATAGCACTGCTGCGTATAACAGGATGTCTTAATGTGTTTAATGTTTATTTTGAAGATTAAGATTCATTTAAATTACACAAAGGTGTTCGTTAAATATTTAAATATTATTAATTAAAATAATTATACCTTCTTTAACTAACTATATATATATATTATATACAACACTGTTTATCTATTTATAACTAGATATATACTTTATAATTACATAAAAACAGCTTCAAATATTATAAGTAGGTTAGCTTAGCCAAAAAAGCTCTATTTATGTATATCAAAGTCCAAATTTAAAGGTCAAGTTGATTCGACAAGAAAATTCTATTTATATAATCAATATAATAAATGGAAGTACAATATTATTTTTGTGTAATTTTCATCTTTATTTAAGTTAATGTTTTTAGGGAAATATATATAATTATAGAAAAGAAAAGCATATATGAGAATACATATATTGCATATAAGGTATACATACTTTGAATACAATTTTCACAAAACATATTATAGTTAGAAGATGCGCAGTATCAGAACATAAGCCGCACAACAATCTTATTATATAAATAAAACACAATTTTATGTATTATAGAGAAAAGAAAATATTATAGAAATTTGGATAATATCAAAATTGTAGTGTAAAGTAAACAAAATTTTTCTTATATTACAGATTTTCTCGGTGTTTATTATTTCGTAGTTATATATTTGTTTTTCTTCTATATACTTAAGCGTCCGTAAATACTTTTCTACATAATTTATATTTTAAGAAAATTGTTCATTTTTATAAAATCGATTTTTTATATAATCATTTAATAGTGTTTTGCTGTTGGTCTTGTGTATATAGGGATTTTTTTTTTCTTTAACCCATTAAAGCACAGATTTTTTAAAAATCTACCGGCTTTTCCAATTTATAATACCATTTTGTTTTGCTTAACCCTTTCGTATTTATATTTGGAAGTATACTTGTCAGCTAAATTAAAATCTAAATTATTCCAAATCCAAGCCCAACAGCAATGTGCCTATCTACTGCTATCTTGTATAGAATATACTTTTAGTTCATTTTATTTTTTATTCAAATCTAAAAATCTAACATGATTTTTATTAACAAAATTTTAAGTTTTTGTAGAATATTATTTTTTTAATAGCGATCAATAAGAAATTTTGTATTATAATATCGTTTTGTATTGTTTTCTACACCAAATCATTATTTTGTCTACGAAATTTGAGTTCAGTAAAAATTTACATCTACTGGGCTAACTAGTTCGCATCTCATAATACAGAAAACTTGCCAACCCTATATGGGTTAAAATTACTATATATAATTACAAATAATTATTTAAAAAACAGTACGAAATGATCGGTCAAGTGTTTTCGAAAGTCACATATTTAACACCTATATATGTATATATGGTCGGTTTCAGCGTCCTGTATGATAAAACTCTGTTTTGTTCATTTTTCTAGAAATCTGTTTAAAGCGCTTAATCTTCATATTATCAGTGCTAAAATTATCAAAATAAACAACTTCGTTATTTTTCAACGCAGTTAAAAAAGATGTTAGAATTTCATGCTAATTAAAAATCAAATGTATATGAGATTTCCCGGTGAACAAATACCGGCTTGATAGTCACCCAAATAGTCCGATTCTCGGCGTATGTTACCATCTGAAATAACATTGCAGGTGGCGATTTTTTTTATATGATAGTCGCTGCCATAAACATCTTGTTTTTAAGCTTTTTCAAACTAGAATATAGCTGCTGCGTATAGTGCAATATAATAGCTATCTAGTATAGCTATTATACTTGTTCGACTAGTTCGGACAAGTTATTGTTAACCGGGATAGTTATCATACTTGTCATTGAGGCTGACGATGTATATTATTCAAAAGGTATTATTGGCATCATATATATTTTTTATATAACGAATAAAAATGATAAGCTGATATCAAAATATCATTGTTATTTTAAATTAACAAAACAATTATTATGAGGAATTTAATGTTATACTTAAATATCGTATCAACAATTTTTATTTTGTTACTTAATTTTATATAGCGAATTTTTAATCAATTTTTGATATGATTACGCGGCGGATAAGCTTGAAATAATATTACCTAGATTATACTAGAGGAACCCGACCTGTACACTGTAATTGCAATGAAGAAAATATTTTTCGACATAATACTTGTATTCTGAAAAACTAAAGATTGAAACATTTTAAATAACCAACAAAAAAAGCAACGAAAGCGTAACAACACTTTGCCACCTGTGTATAAAAAGAAAATTGTTTTTCTGTCTATTTTTAAATTTATTATTATTTTCTTCACCAATATATGATTTATTTATATAGTTAAGCCAAACATTTTCCACACATTTTCCAATAATAATGAATTTATATATTATATTTTTTTTCCTGCGCCATTCAAACGCACTCAATATTTTGAATTGTTTGTAAATACAATTTATTGATGTTTTAATGATTCGGCAAGCAGCTTTATAAACTCGAATTTTTGAAAAGAACCAGCTTTGAAGTAAGAGTCTTGTAAGACAAACTTTTGTGTATAAGTTTATAAATGTTTTTCTTTTTAAATAAACTCTTTTAACTACAATTAAGAAGGACGTATACATCAAGTAAGAAAAAATTCATATTCTTTATGAGTAATGACTTAATGAGTATGCAACATTATGTTGATCAATAAGAATGCCGTATTTCAAATTTCAGTCATCGAAAAGTGAATACTTTTGTAATATTAAAGCTAGAGACTTTCGTCTGAACCTTCAAGAAAATTGTGTCTTTGCTCATACTGACAAGAATTGCACTATATCTAGGCTAATTCGTCGTCAGTGGAGTTGGCTAACACCCTCTAGATAGAACCAAATAGGCACTTAATCAAATGAGCTGAATCATGTAGTTAAGTATAGCTCACGTTTCGTTGACCGAGGCTAAATTTTAAACTTTTTAATAAAACCAAAAAAGGAAATATTTTAGTGCCACGTATATTTTTTATGTTATTATTTATACAGATAATTATCTCGTCAAAGTTACGTGAAATGCATAGAAAATTTTGTGCTAGATTAAGTGCAACCGATCGAGAAATTTAACTCAAATTCGCCAATTAAATCTCTTTATGTTTTGTGTGCAGTTTAAGTACACTTTTCAAGCAATTTACGTTAACTTTATTATTTATTATTCTAATAAATCGATAGATTAATAGATTTAAAAATAAATAATGTAAATTATTTAAATAACGACTTTCCACCGCATTTTCTGTGATTTTTAGGATCTCCGAAAAAAAACAAATTGTTACTTTAATTTGAACTTTATAATTCTCCATTAGAAGAACGCTAGATCCTATTATAATTTAAATACTTGAAAATGTATCCTTGTGTAATTATAATCAGTTTTATATTTTTAAAGATATTTATACAATGCTATTATTGACATTGCAATCTAATGTGCACGTATAGTACAATAATATAATTAATGCCAAGTAATTTATTTAAATGTTTCATACAAAAGGCGAGCCACATAGCAAGTACAATTATACATATATGTGAAGAAAATCTAATTGCTCTAAAAACCAGAATTTTCTCTAAATTTTATATACACATAGGTATTATATTTAATATTTATATACTTATATATTATATTGTATAAAATATAATGTGTATATATTCATCATATTACATAGAATTACACCGTCGTCTCATTTTTTTTCAACATAAGTTTAGAACAAACAATAATTATGTAAATTTACCCAAAGACAATATTTTTCCTGGTTTATATAATTTAAAATATATGTGAAATTAAAATTAAATTACATTTTTTTCATCTCTGCGATCAAAAGCTGTGCGAGGTATATGTATACAGATAGGTAATGCGTATGTAATGTACATAAAATAATGGCGGTACAACATAATATTCTATCAAAGAGAAAGTAATAAGAATTTGGAAAAAAAATTGACATAACACCCAAAAGCTTTAACAAGCTTTTTTCTCATTTAGCCAATATACAAACCATCGCTTTAATTATAATTTTTAGAAGGGAAATTTAATCGTTTTTAGCAATTTTTAGCGAAGACACTAACATTAAATAAGTTCTCGTGTGATTTAAGCTTTTTAAAACAATTTAAATTGTTACAACTTTTTATAATTTTAAATGTAGACTTTGTTTTTATTGTAAATAATTTATAGCATAATCATTTAAGATTTAATTTTTTTGGATAAAATTAAATGTATATGTTGTTATATATAGTAAATTTAATGATACACTGTTTTTATATATATTTCATGACAATCGATTTGTCTATATTATTTATATTTATTTTTTAAAATGTACAATGTTATAGCGAAAATGTACATAGAGTAAAATTTTAATCGAATTTAGTCTCTTCTATAATTATTTTCTACTTGTTGGTTTAACATTTTATTTCTAGTACCTAGAGCTTGAGAAGGTTATATGTATAAAATAAAATATATTTATATTATATGTATGTACTTATATATAAACATAATATATATTATTATATATAAAATATGGTAAAGTAAGGGTAAGAAAATTTAATTGTCTTTACATTTATATACAAGGTATATGTATACCTATATATACATTTTTTAAGTTTGTTGTTTTGTGTGGAAATGTGGGGAAAATATTATGAAAATGTTCTTGCAATGTATAATCAAGTATAATGTATCTTTTACTCTTACAAATTATAGCATGTTTACTATATGTATATTACACATATATTCATATCATCTTCCCGCTGTTTTCACAAACAAAATGATAACCATGGTCGTTACAATTTATAATATTATTTTAAATTAGAAATTCATTAAAATGTCAACAGTCTTTATTTTTTTTTTGTAGTTAAACTTTCGATTTTGTAAAAAAATCGATAGCCTGCATGCATTTTTTGGACACCCAGTGAAAGAATTATACATTTTCGTAATTATCTATATCTCATCGCTATTTAAGAGGTTACAAAATTTTAAAATTATTTTTATTACCAATATTTTCCTCAAAATCGGTCAATAAATAAGAATTTTCAAAAAAAAAAATCAGAGCCACTATAGGGGAACTCTTATACAAACAAAGATAATCCAAATCAAAAGACGAACATAATATGGTTTAACGTGGTTCAGCTGAGATTGTCAGACATAGTACATACGAACCAACGTTTTTATATATTTTTTTTTTGTATCAAATCGAAACAATATTTGTTTTAATCCAAAAAAAAGGAATATAATGTAATATATATTACATGTGACTGGGACTCATAATGCAATTCGAGAGGATGCCCGACAGGCACGATCACTGGCTCTGCGCTGCAAAAATCGATATACACTTTAAAGTCGCGCTCGGAAGACATGCTACTCAGGAATGGTATCTTATTTTTTTTTTAGAAAAACCAATGGTAGTAGATAAAATATTATTATGAAAAATAAAGAAATGATTTTTTTTATTGTGCTCATTTTTGCCATTTGAAGTAGATAAACACTTGGAATTTTTGTTAGGGAAAATATTAGAATATATAATACTTATGTATATATCGTAAAATAAATATAATATTGAAATTTAACAACATTTTATATAGTTCTATCGGAAATACCCTAAGCATGTATGCACAAATCAATTATTTTTTATTCAATTATTGGTAAATTATATACACAATCCAGAACTTATATTTTTGTAATAAGTAATATAATCATAAAATTGAAATATGGTGACATGACAAAACACCAAAAGACATAAGGCCCAAAAGCTTTTATAAGCTTTTATTTATAATTCTTTAAAACCGACATAGTAGCCAAAATATAAAACCATCACTTTGCTTATTTTTAAAAGGGAAATTTTAACGGCAAAGACACAAACAATAAAAAGATTTGAGCGGTTTTAAGCTTGGTAAAGCTTTAGGGCGTTTTGTCTTTGGGTGTTTTTTCATAAAATATTTTTTTTATTAAATGTATAACAGAATTAATAATTTAACTTTACCGATTCAGATGATATAGTGCTTAATTAAGTGTAAAAATGGCAAGAAATTTCAATTTAAAAATTTTTTTTTTCTAGATAATAATAATTCATGTAGAATAAAGATAGTTTTGTTTTTTTTCCATTAAAAATACCCAAAATTTCAGTTGGATTTACATTGTTTATTATATAATTTTAGTATATACAGACGATATAATAAACTGAATAGACTTTATAGACATTATATGGTATAAATATTTAGTATCTTTAAAATGTAACCCTCTTGAAGCTTCTGTGTGTAGAATTCGAAATGCTATATATATGTATATATATATATATACATATTACATACCAATACGTACATTGTACAATGTATATACTCCTGTAATTAAAATATATAATACATTGTATATGGCATAAATTAATTATGTTTTTCTCAGATGCGAAGACTTTGTGGGAAATATTTAAATATATATAACATATTTACACAAAACTCACATATATACAAAGTATATAGACACATTTAGACCATCTAGTTTTGTTGTTTTGAGTACGTAATTCATGAATTTATAAAGTTTACTAGTTAATTTAATAATAGAATGAATTTTGTATAGTAAAAACATGTCCCTTATTTGTTTTATTTTATTTATGCTACCTATAAGAAAAAAAAATTATTATTCACGATAAAAGGTCGAAAAAAATTTAAGCAATTTCAATCAAAATAACCTATAAAAAAGTTGTCGAGCCTAGTTAAACCAATTATATAGCGGCTGTACAGCAGCTATTCTAGTTTGAAAACGACAAGCTTACGACTGTAACTATTTTAATTGTTCTATGTATAAAATTATCGAAACTCCTGCTGTGTCAAATGGTGAAAGTAAATCTGACTGTTTTAGAATAATTTTTCTTTGATAACCCGGTTAACAAATCCTTTTCCAGCTTTAGTCCAGCCTGAAAAAGGTTAAAAACGAGAAGCTTACACTAGTGAATAGTTTTCATATAAAAAAATCGCTGCCTGCAATGTTATTTCTCAGATGGGAACTTAGTCTGAGAATCAGACCATTCTAGCGGCTATCTAAAAAGTCATAAAAAAGCGAAAATTGTACGCTATAAAGAAAACATTTCGAATTTTCAGGCGAATTGGTGCTGCTGTATTTATATAATTATATATACACTATCTCGCCTGAAAATTGTTCATGTTTCTTTTATTTCCGCGGGAATGGATAAATTCGGATAAATGTGTATACAACTTTTGTATTACATATATACTGTCAATATATAATTGATTTTTATTTACTATGTAAACATTGTTTATGTCCTTTTTCGATCGTCCGACAATATACTGTATATAGTTACATGCTGTTTTTTCAACAATAATTGGTATTTGATTAAACTCGTATGTTTTCAGTAATGCAAATATAAAATTAATAAAATTCAAATTAACATTGAATTATTATTAATATAATTTCAATTGCTAAGTATATTGAATAAAATGAAAATGTACAATGTTTTATGTACATATATATGTGCGCTTTAATACAAAGTAATTTTCTTTTGTATTATTGAAGTGACTTTTAATGCAACATTTATCAATGCACAATATTTTTCTATATATTTTTATGTAAATGGCGGGGTAACAATTATAATAAAAAAGGCGAATCGTAAATTGATGATGGCGAGATGAAAATATTTACATTTAAATTTAATTTAAAAATTCATCATCGCATTGATATATGTCTATATTTTTACAATATAAAGCATGAGATATCTTTGAGTTAAGACTTTTGTCTCGGAAATGAGCAATGTATAATCTTCATCGTGTTTTTTACTCCAAAAAATATATTGAGTTCTATATAATAAAATCAAATCTTGGTTTTTATAAGTCATTTCATTATTGATAATTTATTGACCGTTTTAATTGAGATTTTCCAGATGATTTTTTTGAGCCTATTAAAAACGAAATATTTTTATTTTCAAAACTTTTAAATTATATTAATTATTGGACGTTTCGTCATCGTAAATACTCTAAAATTATACAATTACGTTATAAAGCTTATGAAATCAAGATAAAAATAAAATTTTTACTCATTTCAATTCATTTTGAGAAATTCTGCCAAATATTCTGAACAAAATGTATGTGTGAGAAATTTTAATTTATTAATTAAAAATTAATACTAGCAGAATCGATAAAAAATATAATTGCTGATAAACAGTGAAAATTACCCCATATTTTGTACAAAACATTCTTTTTTACAAAATCAGCAGAAACATAATTGTATTTTCTTCTATCACAATATAATTACAATACTTTCCTTCCACTCGGAGTTGTTGGTAGTGTACACTTTATATATACATAATATTTTTCTTATTTTCCTTTCTATCTATATTTTTATTAGCCATTATTATGCAAACAGTGAAACAATTTATTTCTGGTTTAAATCATTCAACTGTTCATCTTTGTGAAATAAATATTCTAGTATGTATATATGCCAGAGCAAGAAATTAAACTCAAGACTATTGTTTCCACAGACAAAATTAAAATAAACAAAGTATTCGCAGAGGAGGAAAAAATAAAACAGAGATTTATACGCGCGCAGAGCAAATGAAAATTAGTAAGATAAAGAAAATGGGTATTTATTATTAATTTAAATGGTAGCTTGTTAAGTAATTTATATTTATTTCTAAAAATGAAATTAACTTTTATACAATAAAGCATTCTGTTATTCGTTCTGTTTGTATAATCCGGCAAATATAAATATCTATATTTTATTATATAGAGACGTCGAGGTTTTGGTATAATTTTTAAACATAATATAAATTTCAAAGCAGATTTTTTTCAACAGAAATATTGGGGCAGCGAAAACAGCTTTCAAAGTACCTGAACCCTAACTATATATATATATATATATATATATATAGTCCTGTAGCAATATTATATTACTTAATTTAATTATTGGTGAAAATTAAATGAATATATGGTGTACATTGCTTTTTATACATTTTATGGTAATCTTTAAACTATTATGAGAAATCAAAAAAAATATTGTGGTGCAGCATTTAATATAAATAAAACAATACATTGATTTGTTTATATCTATATAGTCATTTAGTCAGCCTACTTCAGTCCGGAGAAGGGTTGTCAGAATATGTACTCCTATCAAGAGATTTTAACTCCTTTGAGACCGTACTCCTTACTCCTTCAAAAACAAATCTAGATCATTTTGTATGAAAATATACTCCTGTATTTATAAATAATGCAATGAAAACTCTCCCCACAAGGGATGCAATTTTTCATGAGATAAGACAAAGAAATTCTTTGAAATCATCGGGTTTTCAGTTACACATTTTTCTGTACGAAATTAGCATACATTTCTCGATATTACGCAATTTCTGATTCAAACTGCAAACTTTCTTCCAAAAAAGGGTTAGCCATAAATACTTTGCGATCACTAAATTTATCTACAGGAAATTTTTATTTACTTGAAACGATTCTAATTTTACAAAAAAAAATACTGTATACTATTGGCCAGCTATTTTTTCTGCTGTATAAGAAGAAATTGTAAAATGTACTTCCAAACCTCTAAATATATCTGGCAACCCTAATTAGGAGCTAAGTTAGTTTTCTTAGGATATAAATTTGTAACATTTTTTAATTTGGACAAGAACTATAGATTCTTTATAAGTCAACACGTAAACGAAAATTGAGTCCATATATAGTTTTTGTTAAACGAACAGAATTTTGGTATATATTTTATTTAAAAAAGGAAAATTAAAACAATCGCATCTTTCTTATATAATATTTTTCGATTTTCTCGCAGAAGAAATAATTGATACGAATTTAAAAATAATAATATACTTAATAATTTCAAATATATGAATCGAGTAAGTTATAATAATAAATAAGTAAGGCCTCCAATTATAATAAAATAATAATAATTATTAGTATTGTTTTTAAACACATTAAAATATATATAATTAAAGGTGCGTGTAGTTCTAGTAATTATATATTTGTTTTATTTGACACCTTTATAATTTTTTTTTTATTTTTAAAGATCAAATCCTTTTACTCACCACGCATGTGCTTGGTATATAGTCAGCTTTGCTCTATATATTATACTTTAGAGGTCATAAGTTTGAATCTTCTCTGATCGGAGATTTTTCCCAACTGTGCTACTACATTTCATTCGTAGATCTTATTTAATAATGCAATAGCCTTATGAAAGCTTTTAAATAGCCTTTGTTCAAAAGTAACATAAATGAAGAAAGTTTAACTCTATACATGGGAATAGAGTTAAACTTTCTTCACTCATCACCAAAAAATATGACCTGTACCTGAAAACACCCACATGAAAACTCCAAATGATAAATTAATCGCTGATTCAAAACACTACAATACGAGCCACGCATGGGAGGATCTTCCTCAAGGCCAGCAAGGCCTTGGCCTAGGGTCCGAAAATTTTAGGGGCCCCGATATAAGTACACAGTTTTAGTAAACAAATATTTTTTTAGTTTTATTTTAAATTTATTTTTATTGACCTAAAAAAATATATGTACAAAAACAAATCTTATTGAACGCAAGGCCGCCTTTGTTGTGGTTTCTTTAATCCTCTTTAATCTGTTCTAAGCGGATTTTTGATTTGTTTTAATTTGTTATGCAGGACTAAAGCAAAACTTGTCAAAAATAGCAATCCGTTTTTAATAGCAATCAGTTTTTAAAAAAATTATAACTAATCGCAATTCCACTTCGAAAAATATGAAGTAAATAAAATAGCTAAATAATAGAACTTGAAAATATTTGGTTCAAAAATAAAAGCAGGAATCTGTTATTAAAGCAATTTTAGATGTTTCAGAAAATGGTTGTGGTAAAATAAATGATTAAAAATAAATAAATGAAAAATCGTGCTTTTACTAAACTAATTCTCCAACAGGCAAAATAGCCATATTAAACATTCATCAAACAAGTTTAATAAACTTTTACTAGTAGAATAAAACACACCAAG
>JANSTW010048914.1:0-12934 GCA_027564275.1 Diadocidia ferruginosa
AACATACAACTAAAAAATTCCTTCAACTAGAAAATAAAACTAACCACATACTTCAAACCAAAAAAAAACCCAAAGAACAAACATTTCAATTTTCATTGATTCGCATCAAATTCCAAAAAAATCAAAGTTATCTATTCAATGTGCATTCTAAATCTCTAGTTTTTGCACATTTTTAAATTTTTGCAGCGCATTTCATTTTACTTTTTTAGATAAAATTTACTCACTTGGGTGCATATATTTTATTATCTTAATATAAGTTAAACAATTTACCATGTTCACGTCGTATATTAAAGTATATATGGATGGAAAGATATGGTTTTTAGGAATACACGTTTCTAAACCAAAGTTTTTGTGTTTTCCTTTACTAACATATACCTTAACCAGTGCCGAATAGTCCATAGAAGCAAGGGAAGCATTGGTTTTTTTTAACTTTTCACTAATGTTCCAATTATCAATGTCTCTTTTAATGTTTATTGTATCATGTGTATAAATGTGTAATGCTTTTAAAGCAAATCTTTTATTTAAAATCAGGATAGTGACCTTCAGTAAAGAAATAATCCCTCAATGCGATTTTTGGCACCGAAAGATCATCAACTTTACGTATAGCTTTTTATATAATTTATGTTTAGTTTGAGCAACATACGATATACCATTTTCCAAACATGGTATTTTATATGTGACATTAGTTATTTCGCATTATTGGATCATTTCTTTGCTGACGGTCACTTTCCTGATTTGAAAGCAACAACTGTTATGTCAGTGGAAAGTTATTATAATAAAATATTAACTTTAGAAGCATTATACACATGATACAATAAACATTAAAAGAGACACTGAAAATATGGCCTTTGTATATTGTGCATTAACTGACTGTGCTGATCTTAATCAAGTATATAATCCAGCGAAAATCGCTAAAATATAAACAAACATAAAAAGCGCGAAAATTTTACACTTGCCATGTGTTCCTTAATTTTTATCGCCGGGAAAAGACACAAAATAAGCCTATGGTCGTGCGTGTGGTTATATATAAGTACAGTTTTTATTTAATTAATTAATTTAATTTTTAATTATTTCTTAATAATTTCAGGGTACACTTATTACTTAACCCCCTATTTATTACACATCAAAGATGAACATCCTAGAACTTAACACAGAGAAAAACTACAAAAATTAAGAAAATTAATTTTAATTATTAAAATTAAATAAAAAATGTACTGCCGGTCACTGTCCTGATTTTAAAGCAACAACTGTTTTAACAGTGGAAAGTATTTATAATAACAAATTAACTTTAGAAGCTTTACGTACTTTTATACACATGATACAATAAACATTAAAAGAGACACTGACCATATAGCCCCTGTATATTGTGCATTGAAGAGACTGACCTGACGTGGAACTGACTGACTGTGGGACTGACTGACTGTGGGACTTACTGCCTGTGGGGGTTTTAAACAATTACTGCTTCCCATGCCAAAAATCTCGCGCTTCGCCACTTATACCCCAACTATTCTTGAACGCAATTTTTAGCACTGTGCAAATATGTGTGTGTTATATATAGATATATAGAGTCGTGACAAACTTTGAATATGTAAAATATATATTAAAAAGAGGGAAAACTCAAAAATGGCATATTATTATATAATACAGAACAATGCGATTTTTGGATTTAAACAAAAGAAAGGATATGTTTGGAATGATAATGGTATGTATAAAAAGGATATAATTGACTGTATATAGATATAATATCTAACAAACAACATTTATTTTTGAGGATTGAAAGGAATACGTATATAGTTAGGATAGGTAAACTTTATACTCAATATTATTTTACCTGTATGTCTGAAACCATAATATTATTCGTCTTACCTCTATTAGTTTAACAACTTCATTTTCATTCAAGCAAATTTGCAAATATTTGCAGTACGACTTTAGAAACTCAGACAATGTTTCAATCAAAAGAGTTTCATTTCGTTTTGATATGGCATCGATGCAGGGTAACAAATTCAATGCATACGGTTTGATTTTTTTCTGTTTAATCAAATGACAATAGTGTGCAAATAAATTCAAACAAATTCGCAAGGATCGTTCATTGCCGTTTTTCTTGATTTCATGATACAAATCGTACTGTATGCGAACAATGTACGTTGTTTCACAATAACGAATAATTTTATTCAAATTTTCCTCTGCATTCATACGAGTCGTTGAGTCGATGTCTTCGCAGAACATCAGCAGTACCGTAATCGCACCACTAACGTGCAATACATAGTTTGTATTATTTCGTATAGATGGCGACAGTAAGCTATCGGAAATCTGACCAAAATATGATAATTTCTCTTTTTGACTGAAAAGAAAGAACACAAATTATTCAATTTATTTTAATTAAAATTTTACAAACTAAATTTAACAAATTTCATTAAAAAAATTAAAGTGAATTAAAAAAATTAACAAAACTAAAATAAAAACAATATTTTCCCTCCGATTTTGCCCATCACAACCCATAAAAACATTATTTTCCTACTCGCCACAGTAAAACCTATACCTGCATTCGGTGTTCTTTAGGGCTTCGATGGCCTTTTGAAAATTCGCAATAATTGTATGTTTTTCCATTGCACATTACACTTGCCCAATTAGGCCACTAGAAATTATTGCAAAAATTGCATTTTCTTTAAACTCTAAAAAACATAATTTTTTTCACCGCGTACGCGACAATAAAAACACTTTTTACTTATATTTGTTATTATTTTAATATTTTTGTCAACAGCTGATTATTTGACATATGTCAAACAAAATTCGATCTGTCATTTAAAATTAAATTTCGGTATTGTGTGGCGCCATCTATGTTTACTTTTGTGTTCAGTGCTTTTTATATGGTAAGTTATCTATATACCAATGGCTTTTTAGGTAAGATTGAGTAAAGTTGAGTTAAATCTTATAGGATTTTCCCCTAATTTATATTCCTCATTTATATACTCAACAAATTCACCAATAAGATTTTTTCTCATTCATTTTCATTGCACACAACAAATTCAATAAAACTTTGTGTATAGAATGAGGTTCGAGGTTGTTACATAGTAAGGCATAGGTTTTTGTTTCGTTATACATGAAAATAAAATCAAAATATAAGAAAAATCTCTTAGTACAAAGTATGTCTTTTGAAAATATTTGAATTACACTACAAGTGATTCTTAATAAGAAAATTTTAATGGCGAAATCTGTCAAAATATTTGAGCGAAAATCGCTAAAATATAAACAATGTTAATCCTAAATTTTTGAACCAAAAAAGACACAAAATCAGCCTATTGTAATGGGTATGGTTCTATGCCATATTTCAAGTATAGTTTTAAAAAAATAATAAAAAATACTAAAAATTTAAATTCTATTTTTCTTTATAATTTCAGGATATACTTAACACCTAAATTTATAAAAAATCAAAGATGCTGATACAAGACTTAACATAAAAAAGTACCAAAGGTAAGAAGTTTTATTTTAATTTTTTAATTAAATTTAAAAATTAAATCAAAAATTTTAAAATGGATTTTGGCGAATTACGAAAAGAAATACACAATAAAACAAAATCACAGATCTTCTTCTTTTAATTACACATTTTATTTATTTTTTTCCTTTTTTCGCCAACAAAAAAAATTAAATTAATTTAAAAAAATGATTCTTATAATTTCTTAACAAATAAATTCACCTACAACACTGACCTAGATACAAAATAATAATAAAAAAAAATTAAATAAAAATGGGAATATATTTTTTATAATGAAAAACTATGTACAAAATGGATGTGATGAGGTTTTTAGTTTAGCGAATTTTTATGATTTTTTATAATTTTTTTTTTAATTTTTTATTTTTTTTTATTTAAATAAATAATACCTAAGTGATTTGAAAAATAATTACTATATTATAATATGTTTATTTTTACACAATATTTCTAAAATGGACGGAAAATGTAAACATTCAATTTAATTGTGTTTTTTGGAGGGAATTTTAAAATACATTTTAATACAGAAATCACCCAACAATAATTATATTTTAAAAATTTAGATTTTCATTTTAATGAAATTATATTTTTTTTAAATGTTTAAAAAATAAATTGTATTTTTTGAATAAATGTTTTTAACAAATCAAATCCAACTTCTTTAAACCAATTTTTTTTTTGAAATATTAAAAAAAATTTGTTTCTTTTTCATCATTTGTTTTCTTATTTCTACTTTTACGAAATTATATTTCGGTAACTCTGTTTTTTATCTCCTAGTTTTATGCTCTCGCCTCTAAATAAATGGTTTTACCGTTTGAACTTTGTGCCTAATTTTATTTGTTTTTTTTGCAAACTGTTTTTAATTTTTTCATAAATAATTTTTCAATAAATTTGTTTTTTTTTAATTAATTTATTTTTCTAAATTAAATTTAAAAATTGTTTTTTTTTCTAAATTAAAAAAATTGGTAAATAATTTTAAAAATTTATGTTTTTTTAATTTCCATTTGTAAAAATTGTTTAATAATTTAAAAATATTTTCAATTACATTTAAAAAATTGTAAATTAATTTAAGAAAAATTGTAAAATATTGAAAAAAATATATATAAAATAATTTAAAACAAAATGATTTCTTCTAAAATAAATTTAAAATTTTGTAAAGTACTTAATTAAAAAAATTTATAATTTTTAAAAAAATTGTTATAATTTTAAAACTTTACAACAATAATAATTTTTGAATTATGATTTTTTTCTCAAATTATTGTAATATTTACAACTACAATAATTTAATTTTATAATTTTTTAAAATTTCAAAAACATTTTTAAAAATCTTTCTAATTCAGTTGTTAATTTTTAAAAGAATTTTTGTTTTACATAAATAACACCTTTTTTGTATATAATTACTTAAAACTAGTTTTTCTAAATTATGGACGTTTAAATTTCAATACAAGCATTGTTATTATTAAAAATCCGATAATCCATGTTAACGTTGAAATGAAACCCAAATAGACCTCTTGTTCCATGAGGCCCCAACCACGTGCCAATATACACCGTAGTGCGGTGGTGGCTTGTGTCAGTGGTAAAATGTGCGAAATGTATCTGAAATTAGAATGTTTATTAGTTTTTAAAGTAAGTTAAAGCGATTCTCACCTTAAAATGAAAGGCATTCCTTCAATTGGCCATATAACACCGGACAACAAAAGTGTTGGATAAAATGAGCCAAGTGCCAATTGAATTGCATTACGTTCTAGTTCACAAATAGCCGATATAACGAAACCAAAGCACATGCCACACATTCCCTGTAGTAGTGTCAACACAACGACATAGATAATATTTCCGTTACATGTCACACCAAACACCAGGATCATGAATACCAAAACCAAAACCGTTTGTCCACACATTACGAAAAATTGGGTTACAACGTGAGAGAATAAAATCTCACCAGGCGATACCCCGGCCACCCATGATCGATCCAATAATCCCTAAATAAGTAAAATTAGTTCCATGATCACTTGTTCAAAAGACGTTGAACTTACCTCTGTTCGTTCGATAATAAGAGCTGAAGATGTCAGTGCCACAGCCAAAAAGAAAACAATTCTGAAAGAAATGATTTAAAACAAATTTTAGGAACAAATTTAAATCTATACTAACGTCAAAATAACACCAGGCGCTACGAAATCCGTAAATGACGGTTGAACCGTTCCGTAAATGGGTTCTTTAAATTGAATCGGAATGTCGCCTAGTTTCGGATTATTATTACACTCTTTTAGAAGCGATTGAGCAAAGTCACGATACGAATATTGTAAATCACGATTCAGAATTATGCCAATTTGTTGATTAGACATGTCCAACCAAACATAAATTTGTGATTGTTCCAATGTTTCGTCGTCCGCATCACGACCTATTCAAAATAAAAATGTTCAATTATCGTAATTTCGTAACTTTTCTTTAAAATATACCTAAAGCCATTCGAGCCACTAGCGCGTCGGTGAAATTTTCCGTAAAATATAAAGCACCCCAAGCGTCACCCGTCCGAACGGCCTCCTTCGCCGATTCCACATCCGGATAATATTCTTTTTTTATGCTGTCATTACTCAGATGACTCAGATATCGACATGACAGTCCATTAAAATGACAACCAGGTTCAAAATCACATTCCTAAAAATAAAGTGTTTATCAAAAAAATATCGTATAAGATTGCTAAAAAAACAGATTATCGAACAACGCTCAAGTCAAATTTTGATCGAATAAAAAAAATTTTTGATCGAATCAAAATTTTGATTTAATCAAAAAACAATTTTTTGATTTGATCAGGAATTTTTTTTTTTTTGATCGATCAAAAACCATTTTTTGATTTGATCAGGAAATAATTCTATAAACGAATCATTAATTAAAATTCCAGTTGTCATGTGGTAGTGCACGATGAAAGTACATTATTTTTTACATTGTTTAGTAAATCTAGTACTTTTCGGTTAAATTTATAATTTTTTTTATTTTTATTCATGTGTTAACTATACAAAACTTTTGTGTTACGTTGCACTGGATAAAATTCCAGTTGTCGTGTATAAAGCAGGATGCATTATTGCATTGCACAAAAAAATTTATCAAATTCTCTTACCGTTCCATTCATTTCCATATTTGCAACAGCCAACTTCAGCCCGATCGGATCTCGTCCGATAGCCAAACAAAATAGAATAACTTGCATAACAGGCAATGCAAAAATAAACAGCATGACCCCTACATTACGCCACATCCTTAAAAAGTTCTTTTGCAAAAGAGCTTTCATCTTGCCCTTCGTTGTCATCTGAAATAAGTTTTAAATTTTAATTTAAAAAAAAAACAACTTTTGACTATATAGTAACTTACATCACTCCAACAACTTGTTTTCATTTCTTCGGTCAAATCATCATATTCAACGCCCATTAAACCGGGTCCTAGCACTGGAGCACTTCCATTTAACTGCAGAAAAAATATTTAATTTTATTTCTCTTTAGGAATTTCGATTTTTCGAGAAACAAAAACTTACCCCAAATACTGAACCATTTATACTATCGGTTATCAGAACTTCTTTACTTTGATGGAAATTTAAACCTACAACTCCACTTTCTTGACTTATATAAACTGGAGCGTCCATTTTATTACCAAAAGCTAATCCAGCTAACGATAAATTACTAGAAATGATAATACAAATTATTTTCAATTTTTTTTTTCGACCGTTGATTTTAAATATTAAAACAGATTAATCAGTCTAATTCTAAAGTTATTCTCAAATAAATGAACCGGTCGGCTAAGGTAGGCGTTTCTTTGCCTAAGACCAGAAATATTTGTATATAAAAAAAATAATTCAATCTCAGCTCTCGTTTCGGAACTTACGTGCCATCGTCATTATGGCTTGAAATCTCAATATTTAACTAGTCTGTGGACAATCTGAGTCATATTGATGATGGAACGTAGGTCAACGAGTTATGAGTGCTTGCGCAAGCTGACTGACACATTTATTTAAGAATAACTTGAATGATCAATTTCAAACATTTTAATTTAATTAATTTTTGATAATGAACCTTATATTTAATTCAGCTATTTCATTGCCAGACGACTGTCCCTGCTTTCGGGACAATTTTAAAAATACATCTTCTAAATTATTACATCTGTAACGGGTCAGCAGGGCTTGTGGTGATTCTTCGGCTAACAGACTACCCGATCTCATAAGACCAATCTATTGAAATAGTTAAAATATTTTATTAAAATTTGCTCAATTCAAAAGAAAATAATAAAAAATGTGGTATTTGCCGTATGAGCCTGCCTTGCTTCCTCAATGTAATGTGTTGTTATAATAACTGTTTTTTGTCCAGCCTTTGTAATGTTAACCAAATGATTCCATATACTTTGTCGTAACAGTGGATCTACACCTACGGTTGGTTCATCTAAAATTAATAGCTCGGGATCGTGCATCAGTGCCACGGCAAATGAGACACGACGCTGTTGGCCACCGCTTAAATTTTTTACTAATCTATTTTGTGATGGTAAATCTAAGAAGTTCAGCAAAAACTGTAAACGTTCTAGAATTTCTGTTGTTTTCATGCCAAAGATCCACCCGAAATACATCATTGTTTCCTTAATTGAAAATTCAGCATACAATGCTATTTCTTGGGGCATATAGCCGACTCGTTTGCCCGGTACACCGGATCCTAAAATTATAAAAAAAACATTTAGAGATAATTGAAAAAAAAAATCAAAATAACACAAATATTTTGACAAATTCAAGATGGCTGCAAAAATCAAGATGGCGTCAGACCATTAAATCTTGAATAAATAATGTTTTTAATAATTTTTTACGTTAAATGCTTGAGTGATAACATTTACTTTTAAAAAAATTAAAAAATTAGATTATTAAAGAAGCTTATATGAGTCCTTGAGCTGATAAGTTGTATAGAACAGACACCAAAAAAATCATACATATTAATATGTTTATTTTTGGATAACAAAATTAGTTATTTCTTTAATTACTGATTGTATTGTAATATTTTTTCGACCGATATAATAAAATATATATATTTTTTTTTTCAAATTTTCTTGAGCCTGAGGTCCTTTTTGAAAAAATAAAAATGAAGTATTTTTATTTCCAATATTTTTTTTAATATATATTTAACGTTTCGTCCTGTATTATGGACATCATCGGAAATACTACAGACTCAGGAAATTTTGTAAAAAATATTCCTTTAATTACCTTTTGTTCCCGGCTTTCCACCAAGCACCCATATTTCACCGGAATTTAATTTTCGTCGACCCACAATACATGACAGCAATGTTGTTTTACCACAACCAGAGGCACCCAGTAGTCCATATCTATGAATGTAAAGTGAATAAATAAATAAAAATTGGGCAACAATTAATCCATTATCTTACATTGTTCCCTTTGCCGCTGTCATATTAAGATTGATCAGAACGGGATTTGGTTTTGATTTACTGCCATATTGTTTGTATGCATGCCGCACAGAGACGGCCTGCTGTTTTCGACTCCACTCTGTTCCACCATCGTCTATAGTAACCACACCGCTGGGTTCGCTGCCTCTGTAAATTGTTAAAAAAAACAATTTTAATTTTGACTTTATAAAACTATAGAATCGTATGTCTATAAAATTATAAAAAATTATAATGTTTTGTGTTGATTAAAGCGTATCAAGTTGTTTATAAAAATAATAATTTTTTTCCTATACAGATAATTATTATCTGCATTAGCAGGTTTTTCGTTTATAAATAAATCCAAAATATTATAAATAAAACCAAAAATTATTTTAATTTACCAAATTATATTCTATATAGTTACAAGGCTGAAAATGAAAATATATTATATGGAAAGATATTAAAATTAAAGTGTTTTGCTATATACATATAAGCAGGTCTGGAGCTAGGATTTTAAATGCAAGGCCCGCAAGTTTTGTTATTTACTGTTGAAAGAAACATCTTTAATAAACAAAATTGAGATACCTGTTGAATTGTAGAGGGAATTGCTTTATTTTTAAATTTACATAGAATTTATTAAACATACTTAAACCTCTTAATAAATTATTAAAAAAAAATCAAAAATTCCACCTTACAAAAACATTTATAACTTTTTTTGTGGAGAACTTAATAAAAGCAACCAATTTTTTTAGTTAAAATTTTCGAAAATCTCAACCTTTTTTTTTCTATTTTTACAGCTAGATCATTCACGTAACGTTGGCACAGTATGCGGGTAAGTTTTTTTTGTATGTTGCCTGTCTTTTTCTAAACATTATTCCGTCTTTCTATTGTCCTTATTTTTTTCTACTCCTCCAAATAATAATTAAAAATAAATATTTATTAAATACAAATATTAATTATTTACTTCCGACCCAAAATTTCTCCAAGCATACGGTCCTGTATAAAACATCATTTTTTTACATAATAACACACGATTACTTTTGAAAATTGAATCTTTTATTCAAGTAGCTCTTTTAATTCGAAATCATCAGCACCTTTTTATATAACTACTTACATAATGACACAACTTTACATATTAAGCATAAGTATATAGTTATAACAAGTTATGTAAGTGTTTATTAAAAACATTTTTTTTTGCTTTTTAATATAATTATGCTATTTATGTATATAAATTGGATTTTTAAGCGGCAAGAACTTTTAAATTTTTTAAATATCATTGAATTAATATTTAAGACTATATGCGAGCAAAGTTCTTGAGAACACTATAAGAAATCTAATTTAATTTCCATGCTTTTGTATATAATGATTGGATTTTGCATGAAATTTTGCAATTTATTTGAATAAAAGCGAAATAATTAAATTTATCATAATCATTCAATTGTTAAGCAAATTAAATTTTTAAAGGAAAATTAATTTTAACACTTCTTATAAATAGTTGAACATATCCGTGTGTACACTGTATACAGACTTAGCCAATACTAAAGGCGTGTGAAGTGTGAAAAATTTTATATAAATTATTCATCGTTTTTGTTGATTTTATTTATAATCTTTATAAGGAAGTTTCTATACTGTGTAATATTAAATTTAATTTTAAATTTAGTAACAGGCTATTCGATCAACGAAAAGTAAACACTTCTTTAAATATTATTCTTCCCAGCTTTGACCTGAGCCTCTATAGCTCTCGCCTGAACCTTCAAAAAATATGATGTTTTTACTCCTACCCGATAAAAGTTGTCGGTATATGAGTAATATTACATCATATTTTTTGAAAACTCAGGCAAAGGCTTGAGCCAATAATATTTTAAAATATTAATTTTTCGTTGTATGTTCCTAAATTTAAAATTTGTTAACATTCGCACGGTCGAAAAAGAATAATTAATAAATTTAATAATTATTTGACAAACAATTCTTTAAATCGTAAATTTTATTTAAAGATATACAATTTAGATTTTAGATTCTTTAACAATATTAAATAAAATTAATAAATATCAATTATTTTTTATGACTTAATAAATACTAACAAAAGAATTAAATTTAATTCCTATTAATGACCGAAAATATGTCGTCTAATTTTTTTTTTTAGAATAACCATTTAATATTTTAATTTATGAATCTTTGAATTTATTGAATTTATACAAAAATATTTTTCTTTTGAAATAAAAATTATTTATACAATTAGTTTTTATTATTCAATAAAAAAATATTTTTGTACAAATTATTATATATTTCTATTGTAATAATTATAAGAAAAATAAATTTGAACTAATCGCATTAAAATATTCTAAAATAAGAAGCAAGCTATCAGATAAAAATTATTTTAAAAAATCTATCTGCCAAACAATAATTAAATTTGCAAATAAATTTATTATTTTGTTTGAAGAAAAATATAAAAGAAACAATAAAACATTATTTTAAAAAAATATATGAATTTTACTTCATATATCTTCCCTATCATTAGTCCACAATATATAGACTATTTTAATTATATATTATTGTGGTCTATATAATTTAATTTTTTTTATGGTTTATAAATATTTCATGTTTATAATTTTTTTTCTGCAATTTTTTTTATAAAAAGGAGACCTTTTAATTGGTAACATTAATAACTAAAAAAATTTTAATAATAAGCGCAAATTATTATTGAATGTTAATGAAATACAATATAAAAATGATAATATTTGTTTAAGTCTCTTCATTGCGGCGCGTATAAACAAACAATACATTATATGCAATTCAATTTATTTTCCTTAAACAAAAGACACGTTTTAGGGCGACGAACCTTTAATAAATTTAATTTTAATTGTTCATTTCATACTTTAATACAAAAATATTTAAAAAAAAAATATTGAAGAACAAAATTTAATTTTTTTTGCATTTTTTATTTATAGAACAAGAGATAAAAATTCTTACATGTAAACACGTTTTTTGCGGTTAATATATAGGCAAATATTGTTTATTTTAATTATATCTTTTTTATTTAAATAATAAATGAATTAAATTTAGATAAAAACAAAATTATTATTTGAAACTTGTTTATCTTTATCAAAAATATCAAAGTTTTTGGTAATTAAATCTAACAGAAAAAAAATTCTGCAAACTTTATAACAACCATCAATAAGCCGCGTGTCATTTTACTTAGAGCTAGAGTGTCGAATTTTTATACCATAAATTCTTTGGCTTATAGTATATACGATAGCTGATAACAAAACACGTTATATAAAGTCATTTTGGAAAGTTTTCATTTGCTAAATGGAAAATTATCATATAAATTGACACTATGCGTTAATTTAATCATATTTATGGAAAAATATTTGATATTTTTGTTATCAAATATAATTTCTGGTCCGACGACCCATAATATTATTTAATATTAAATCAAAGTTTTTATTGTAACAAATTAACGATTTTAAATTTCTTACTAAATACAGAATAAATGTTGTTCATTTAGTCCCATATTCAGTCAGTTCCACGGTCAGTCAGTCCTACAATCAGTCAGTTCCACTAAAAATTAACTTAAATTTTTAAAAATAATAATTTTTTTTAAAAGACACATTGAATTTAGATATTATTTCTTAAGATTTTTTTAAATAAATAATAATTAATTTGTGTTTCCATATTTGAAATATTTTCACCTGAAGATGATGTCAAACTGACATCGAAACGTCGTGAAATAAATGATAATTTAATTGTAAAATTACAATTTAATACAAATTATTTTTTTATTTTGGATATCCGACTAAACATCAACATTAATTTAATCCAACGAAATCAAATAATCCATTAATTGTTTTAGATTTTTGAATGAGCTAAAAAAGACTTTTTTTTTGGCCGCCATCTTGAAAAACTTCGCCATCTAAGATTTTTTCGAAACATTATCCGAAAATAAAATATTTTTTTTACCAAAATGTCTAATTAAATTGCTGTTAACAGCGTAAAATAAGCTAAGTGCAGTCTGAGACCTGACTAATATGTTTTTTAACTGAAAATTCT
>JANSTW010048925.1:0-12931 GCA_027564275.1 Diadocidia ferruginosa
TCTTATATACAAAATAAAATAATGTAGAGAAAGTGTAATTGCAAATTAAAGCAGTAAAACACTATCCTCGCTAGGTAGACTTCACTCTTAAGTATGATAGTTATTTTGTATAAACATGAAATTCGAGACCAATTATTATTAAATTAGGCATGCGAACAAAATAAATTTTATGATTGTGCAAAAAGTTTGCATGTGATTTGTTGTCAGCATGAAGCAGTGATTAACGTTTTTTCTTAATATTAAGAAGATAGTGCCTGTGGTTCAAAAGTCCCGTAAAAACTATATGACACCAACAGATAGGGTTTCTTATATAGTGTAAAAATAAAAACCCACTGCATACTTAAAAAAATATTTTTATAAAATCCAAGTCAGTAGATTACCAAAAATTGTGTTTGGATTATGTATATTTCAATGATACAATTAATAAAACTGGCTAAAAAGGTCCTCACAATTTTTTTAAATTTTGTAGTTAAGGTGGAAAAATCTACCTTTATATATACCTTTATTAACAATAACATTAAAAGCATTACTCTTTATAATATCATCAAAATATGCCATTTACATAATTTTCCTATACAAACTTTGAGCCCTGACCCTCCCCTAAAAAACAATTCCCCTATCTAAACTCCAAAACACAAAATATTTGGGGGAGCTCCCTTAACATCTTTCTACTAAAGGGGATGGGTCTACAGTTTTGTTATGATAAAAGACAAAATTAGCCAACATTTGCATATTTAACTTAATGTCTAAATGTTTAGACCGCTTGAGGCTTGAGCGAGTGCACAATGTAAATTAAAAAAAAAATTAATTTGTATTTTTTGTTACAATTGGAACCAAATTTTTAGTGGTCTCATCAGAAAATGTTATTTATAATTTATTTTTCATATAAAAAACGTCTGATGTACATAATAATTATTAAATTATTATTTTTACAATCAGATTCTGAGATTGCATCAAATAAAATCTGTTGAAACTGCATAAGCAAGCATTCAGAAATTGTATATAGCAAACATTTTTATTTCTGCTTGTAAATTAGAGATGCTAGCTCGAGACCAAAAGCTCTGCCAAGCTCGAATGTCGAACATTAGCTATATAATATATAAAGTTCGAGCTTAAATTATTGAAATTTTCGTCAGAATGGAGCTAATCGGTTTTGTTTAACAAAAAAACTCTATAAAGCTCGAGTTTCACAATTCGGTCGAGTTTTAACATCTCTATTGCAAACGTTATGTCTAAGTTTTTTTAAATGGTATATAGAATATAGATAACCCCTCAATTAATAAAATTGGATGTGTGTAAATTTTGTTTAAAATTTTGCGTTTTTTTTCGCATACATATTTTCGAAACGATTATTATTTATTTGCATTGTTGTGTATTTTGAATAAAAAACAATTTCACAAACGTATATGGGCGTGACGTCACGATACACCATTCGACTGTTATTGTTTATTTATATTATCTTTTCCTATTATAGATAGGTGTTTTTATTCTTTAAAAAATAAATTTAAAATTGTTGTCTATTTGTTCATATGGTATGTTGAATTAAATAATTTGTTTTCTTTTCGTTCAACAATAATAACATGTTACATTATTAATTCCGATAATGTCAAATCTAAATTTAATTTCTTTTTTCTTTCTTTTTTTTCTTATAAATATAATTCTTGTAATTACATAAATTGCAATGCATAACATTCTAAAATATTTTATAAATTGAAATTTAACATCTATTTCGGTTATATATGTTTGAAAATATATTTACCCTCAAGATGTTATTTATTATGCAAGATTTTAATTTAGAATGAATAATTAATATAATGACGACGATGTACATTAACTATGTTTGAGTGGCTGAGCTGTTGCAGGGTTTATTATATGTTTGTAGATTTTGAAAATAAATTATTTTAGTTTATTTTAAATTTTAAGTTTATTTTAAATTTTGCACATTCCTAAATTTGAATAAGATTTTCATAGATTATTTGATAACAATTTAGACGATTTTATTGATTGTGTATATACACCGTCAATTCTTGAGTATGCTTCTTTCTCATGAACGTTATTATTGTGCTTAAAAGTATGATAAATGTTGTAATCTTATGTGTTAAACCTGCTTCGACTAAACCTCTTACTTAACTATTTTAATCTTATTACTTATTACAATATGTTTTTTCAGCTCTTATATAAGACTATAAAAAAATGTTTTTTAAATTGTTTAAAACATATTGTAACTTACAAACTATTTTAAATATTTAATTAAGTTTAAGTTTTGATTCTTTTAATTTAATTTAATAAAATAAAAGTTATATATTATAACAATTGTTAGATTATTATTAAAATCGCTTCATAATCATCTTATTCTTTACTCTAAAGCGTGGGAGCATAGGGCATAAACAAATTCTTTCCTACGCACTCGATTTCTTGACTGAGCCTTTACTACGTTGAAGTAGTTTCCTTCGGCTGCGGCTTCCTAAAGCTTCGTTCGGCGCCACGAAGATTATGGTCGAGTTCCTTGTTGGTTCCAATCAGCGCCGCCCACGCTTTGTTGTCGTATATAGTGTGTCCGATCCAATCCCATTTCACTTAGTTATATTATTACATTAATGCTCTTAACTTCGGTTTTTCGACACAGAACTTGATTGGAGATTACATTTAGGTAGAATATTTTTAATGTGCGACTCAAACATTTGTTGACAAAACCATTGAATGCGTGACTCGATTGCGTTAGTCAGTTTCCAAGTTTCACAACCATATATAGAATGACGGATAGACAGTTCGTCTTGAATATTCTAATTTTAAATTTTTTCTGTGAAGACCTATGTTGCCGAGCATACCAAGAGCTTTATACATATGTTTACAACTTCTTGAACGATTTTAAATTAATCTTAATGCTCTATTTTAAAATAATTGGCTATAATTTATGTTTTTTTTTATTTTTCAGATGCATAGTGGCAGCTCGTTAACTACAAATAATCCGGCTTTTTCAATATCCATTGGTATTGCATCACTAATCCTAGAAGGTCGTGCACTTTCTGAAGATGAATTTACCGTGGAAATTGAGGAGCATATGGGATTTTCCGCTGCTACAACAGCAACCAGTACACAAGCAATAGCTTCCGCTGATCATAATTATCAACAACACAATGTTCATCATCATCATCATCATCATCAGCATCCACCACAACTACAACAACAACCACAACAAAGCCAACAACATCATCATCGACCTGCCACAAATCATCCCAATGACATCGAACACATTCAACGTTTACGACAAAAATTACTTCAGATACGCTCGTCGCCGGGACCAAGTCGCACAGATAATACAGCCGTTGAACAATCCATATCGATTGTGTCTGGCGGCCCATCGACCACAACCAGCTATGATTCAGACGAAGAATTGGAAACCATCTATAATCAACAGCAAAAACTGCATGAAGGAATCATTTTGAATTCATTGCAAGCACTGGCCGCAACAACGTGTCTTAAGACAACACCACGTTCGTTTAACAAAACGCATGGTCTTCTGAAAACGGTTGAGGCATGGACAACAGCATCTGGTTCTATTGCATCGACAATATCAAAACCGCCCGAATTTCCCATGTCACAATTACTGTTACCTCCGGCAGAAAATGTTACTAAAAAAGCTATGGACAAAGGAGCTACCAAACAGTTTGGACCACATTGTGAACAATTTATGAAGAAAATAGGTTTGTTGAAGGAAAAGAAAGTCATTGCAGCTGGACTAGGTGGTTGTAGTAGCAGTGCTGCAGCAGATGCAGCAGTTGATTTCGATGAACATTATTGTTCGGCAAGAAATGAAAGCGTAAGTTTGATAAATGTTTTGTTTTTATTTGAATTTAATACCGAATAGTTTTTAGTGTTTACGTTGGCAAACCCATTACAAGCAATTAATTGCAGTATATTCACGTGGCGATCCTATTTGTATTGAAGTGTACTTGGGTCCAGAGAACCATGTAATTTTATTGGAACAATGGATTATTCAACTATGCGAAGGGTATTCGAAGAAAGATTCTTAAATTAGACACTTAATCTAACTTTTTTGTCCATTTTCAGATCAAGCAATGTTACAATGACGGCCCAATCATTATGCTCGGCCATACGAAGTCAATTGTATTTTTCGCAAATTACAGCATGGACCGATCTGTTAAAATCGACGCCCTTATATAAGCAACCGGAACTGCTAAAAAATCCACGTATCAAACAAAACAATCTGCATAAACCGAAATTAAATATTTTATATCGTATTCGAGCATACGATACAACGTCATGTTTCAACAATAAACCAAATATTCACAATTTTCCCGATACAAAAGTTTCGGACACGATGGCCGTAAAGGTTTGTTTGAAAACTTTGCCACGTCTGAATGCAATACCGAAACTTCAGAACGAAGTGCAAATGCTGGACAATGCTGCCGCCATGATGCTGGTTGTGGGCTGTAATAATGCTGAGTCAAACATTCAATCCGTTGTAGACGATCGTCTAAATCATCCTTGTACCGAAAAGGGTAAACATCGATGTGTATTCGACGAGGAATCGGTAACAGATGAAATGGATGAAACAATAGCGACGACTACGGCTGCCAGTCTTTCCACAACATCACATCGTGATCGTCAGCTTTTGAAATATAAAAAACGTTTGCAAAAACGTGACAAAAAGAAGAAAAACGACGAGGCAATGACCTCATCGTCATCCTCATCGTCTTGTGATCAATTTATCTATCAGCAATATTTATGTGGCTTTCCGTTTGACCAGCCGGTGACCGAACAACAAACGTCAATAAATTCAATCAGACCACCGTTATATTCGAATAATTTATTAACGACAAATAACAATAATAATAATATTCCATCATCATCTACCTCTTCAGAAGCGTCATCATCACACTCTTCGATAGCCGAATCCTCAACCTCAATACTAGCAATGTTAATAACAAAAGCAACACAAACTGCCAAAATTGAAGTGAAATCGGTAGCCACACAAACCGACAGAGCTGGCGGCGGCCTTAACGATATGGCAATAATGACTACTACTGTTGAACCACCCCGTTTATTTCCAAATTGTAATTATTGCGGGATTGAAATGCAATACCTTTGTTGGAACTGTGATAATAAAATTTTTACGCCGCAGCAGACATCATATATCATACCGCCTTCGGATTCGACGTCCGCAAATCGTTTAGATAAGGCAAATTTACTGTTGCAAGCAATACACAGAACACCTAGCTTTAAACAAAATGCAGCAATATTAAAGAAAAAGCAACAGCAAAGTCAATTGCGAAATAAGTCGCTGGTTCAGGATGAGGGCAGATGTAGTGCTGCTGCAGAGGGCGAAAAAAGTGTCATACTAAGTAATGCAAGAAAAAGCACATGTGATAGAAACTTCTTAGGTGCATCATCATTAGATTTAAGCGATTGTCGTTTGTGTAAACGACAGAAAACTGTGCATAACTATTTCAATAGTAACCAATTAAATAATAGTAATTTAGTAAATAATAATTTGTTGTCGTCGTTGGTACACAATAAGGAAAACGAAGAACAACTAACAATTGTCAATCAACTGCAGCTGCAACAATCGCCGCCGCCACAACAATATCACGACAATATATCAAATGATTTTTTGACGGGTTATCGTCGTACAATGTCAGAAAGTGCCACCACCACCACAACCACCGCATGTGATCATGGAATTGATTTTTCACCAACCACTTCTCCGTCGTCCTCATTATCGTCGTCGGCAACTAAAGCATCGGCTACCATTGTTAGTTCGACAAAACAACCACATCGAATAAATTTAACCGACGCCGAATTGAAAATGTATCGTCGTGCCTATTCCGATGATGCATTAACATGTGGCTGTGATGACGAACAAAATAACACAACAACAAACCGTCCACCAACGACAGCTGCTGCTGTCAAACAAAAGACAACCAAATATTATCAGCACCAATTAGATGTGGATGGATGTAAAACAAATCAATCAAAATTACTAGAGCTTCCAATAAGTAGAGAACAATTTAAGACACCAACATCAACGAAACATCTTAGTCCCACCAATTATAAAACAAATCCTTTGTATGTTACGTGTATGGAAGATGTGCCATCATCATCTTCAGCCGACTATTTTCTAATGAAACAATCCAAAGGAATGGTTGGTAGACACATACCAAAGGTTAATTTAACAAAAATATTCAATATATCACCAAACAACAACAATAATGCTGATGAGGATCAACCAACTGTAACTGATGACATTTTCACATCATCGCCAACATTCGGCAGTTGTTCGTCCGCCAATTACGCTTTCAATTTTGACAACATTCATTTGTCTGCAACATCTTTGAATGGAACAAGCGAAGAATGTGCAGGAAGTAGTTCGTCGACGACAACCGCTAGTTCGTCTATTCTAAATTCAGTTCATAAATCATACTCGGCGCCAACATTTAACCACTCATCACCAGCTCTATCACCGAGATTTCTTAAATCGGCTGCCATTATGCGACGCCGATCTCGTCATTTGTCGGATCGGTCGTCGGAACGTTCATCGATCGGTTCGGATGAACTTTTTTCGGATGAAGAGTTCGGCTACGGTCTTGACAATACGTACAGTCCGGTTATTTCACCAACCAAGACTGCATCAGTTTCACGATTGTTTGGCAAAAGTTATACGTTTGGTAGGAGAGCGCTGTTAGGTAAAAGCCTTAACACTTGGTAAATTTGCTCGAATAATACCCTTTTCTTCTTCGCAGGCTCTCTTGAAGAATCACTTTTACAGCGTTGTTTCAAGCCGAAATTTCATGTTCCTGGATTTAAGGTACTGCTCGGTGCGTCCGGTGGTTTTTGCCCAAGCCAACAAACAATTCCCTCTTCGACCGCTTTTTACGAATTAAATGGACAAAGTTTAAGTACACCGTATGTAGTAAGTATTGCTGAATTCATACAAAATTCCAGACAAAAATTAACAACACATTTTTTTAGTCTGAAATTCGAATGCCACGTAAGGGATACACAATACCACGAACGGGCACCGTTCAGGCGACCCTCTTAAATCCGCTGGGCATGGTTGTCCGAATGTTTGTGGTGCCATATGATTTTCGTGATATGCCAAATATGTCACAGACATTTATTCGTCAGAGAATATTGGCCTTTGATGAGACCGCCAATCCGGGTCGTCAAATCAAAGAACTGTCGGCTTGTGAACAAATGAAATTGCTTCGTTATGCAATACATTTAAGGTAATTGTATGAAATATTTAAAAAATAAAATATAGAAAAAAAATTTGGTGATGTATCTGACAAAATGTTGTCCCAGACTTATATTTTCAAATGATTCTCAACTTTTGTAAGGCTTCCAAAAGACTTCAATACTTGTAGGACTTCCAAATAAGACATCCACATCAATTTCGTAATACTTTCAAGTCTTCCATGAGTCATGACAAGTCCAATAGTTTCAAAAGACTTTCAAGTGTTCCATTAAACTTTCAAAGACTTCCAAAAGCTGTCCATGTATTTCAAAATTCTTCCAACATACTTCCATAGGTCTTTCAAAGAGAAGTTCCAAAGATGATTACCCCTCGTAATGTTTTGTATATTTTTTGATCGCATATGCTTAACATTGAACTTTGCCTTAAAACAATTTTATTTGAACATTTAGATTTCAAACATCAAGATCTGGTCGTTTGGCTCTGCACACCGACATCCGAATGTTAATATCCCGCCGAACCGATTGTGATACAGCCGCCGCACATGCAAAGGGTGCACTGGAATCACCGAACGAATTGAAAATTGTAACGGTTGTTCCGGAAAATCCAAAGTTCAGCTTACGCATAGACAAAATATAAATTCTATATTTTTTTTCGCCACTTCGTATAATATTTAAGAGCTGTGTTTACAAAACGTTGATTTATCTTTATCTTATCAACAACATATTATATTATATCGCTATATAGTTAGATATTTTTTAATATTTTTTTTTTAACAATTTTGAATTGAGATATAATTTTTTTTTTAATTATTGAATTTTCAAGAATCGTTTCTTGCTTTTTATTTTATTTTTCGGATAATTTTTTTATTTAAATTAATTTTTTAATTTTTTTTAATATTGTTAAAAAAAATTATCTTTATTTTTAAATATCCCTTTTTGAGACAAAAAAGGGGCAGTTTTTTTTTAAACAAGAATGTGTGTTTACGTTGATCGGAATATTTATAATATTGTTAGATCTATCTAGATGGATAGCATATTTTTTATTATTTTTTACATTTTATGCGGTTTTATTTTTATTTTTTAAAAACATTTTTAATGTTAACAAAAAAAAAATTTGTGATAAATTTATTAAAAAATGGATATTTTTAAAATTTAAAAATAGAAAAGCGTTTTTTTTCGTATAAAGTTAAAAGGTACAAATTTTATTTTATAATTTTCGTTGAAAATTTGATTTTTTTTTTTATTATAACTTTTTTTATCCTTAAAAATTTTCCGTTTTTTAATTTTTTTTTAATTTATTAGCTAAAGCATTTCTGTGATACAACGTAAACACACACACAACACAAACAATAATTGCTCTAAACTATGTAAGCTATATTGTTTTATTTTTTAATTTATTTTTATTAGAATAAAAATTCAAAATTTAAGAAACACACAATAATAGTCTTAGTAGAATTAGAATTAGAATAACAAAATGTATAATAGTTTTTAGGCGCATTATATAATATTTAACTAATTATTATGAAAACAAATTTTAGAATTTAAGAAAATGTTTACAAGGTTTTACATATAAATTTGATTATTTGTTTAAAACCAAAAAAATGCGCGATTTTTTTTTTAATTTTAATTTTTTGTTGTAAAAATAAAATTGTAAAAACTAATTTAAACATTTTTCATTTAAAAAAAGAATTTTTGATTTATGCCAACATGTTACAGACAAAATATTCAGAGTTTGGGCTTTTTAAAAGGTGAAAAAAACTACACAAAAATCAATTGAAATACAAATAAAAAAAAGATGTAAAATATTTCTGCACCGATCTCATTTAAATGAAAGAAAACTAAAGAAAATATTCAAAAATGTATGGTTTTAAGTTTAAATAAAAATATTTTAAAAAATGTGTTAAATTTAAAACAAAAAGCGACAAAATAATTCAATCTAATATGGATATTGGATATATGCCATACTTAACCAACTTAGCAGCCTTAATTTGATTAAAAAATCACTGTAGCTTGTTGAAAGTATTTATTTGACGTTTCGTCTATAATATCTAGACATCTTCAAATATAGAATAATTTATACAAAACTTTGTATGCACCTAAGGATTTACGAGAAATTACCATTTATAATATCGACGGTTAAACAAGAAATTCTCCTACCAAAAAAAAGGCCATAATACGCCGCTGGATCGAAACTTTTTGAAAAGTTTAAATTCTTAAAATTTAAATAATTAAAATTCTGGCCGGTAAAATAAATTCATACATGAAGACTTAATTTTTTCTTTTTGGTTTTCTAACATATAAAATAGGAAAAAACGGAATATTTTTTCCCATTGTATACAAAACAGAAAATCTACCATGTTAAAGAATTTTGTAATTATTCGGTAAGACAAAGGTTTTATTCAAAGTTTTGTTTTTTGACGCCATCTATTGTTATTCTTATTTTAACACAACATACAAATTTTTTGAAAAATTTACTCGATAGGTGCGATCAGTCGTTTTTTTGGAAAAAAGAACCGTGCTATACTGCATGTAAATTGTACATAAGTTGGTAAAGTTTTGTACAAACTATCAGACATATGATGATGCATCCGTTTAAGGCGAAACGTCAAAAAAATCAAAATACTTTTTTTTGTTTAAATAAAGACTGTTAAGCTATATAGATAGTGTCATATCCATAAAAAGATAAATATTATTTAGTTTAATAAGTTAATAACAACAACCCAAGAAATATAAAATTCTATAGACAATATTACTGTAATTTAATTATGATAAATATTTTGCTAACTAATACTATTATATTTATATGTATAGTTGAGAAGGAAGGCGCTGCAGTTTTCCAATAATAATATAAGAATAGAAGAAAAAATTTAAAATATAAAAAAATATGGCTGAAATGTACTACTTTATGGGCCCAGCTGAAATCGTTAAAGCGTGGGATTCGGGACCAATTTAATCTTCTGATTTGTGTTCTATGTCATATTAATTTATGGCTACTACAAAGAGCATTAGCAATTAGCATTTATAACATTTGGATTCAATTTATTATGACCTCGTTTTTTAATGCTATTGGGCACGTTCAATTTTTGTTCAATGAAGCATGACGCTTGTGCCTAATGTGGTGAAAAATCAATGTAAATTGTTGTTGTTTTTTCACATTGAGACGACCATTGTTGCTATAATACAATATATTTTTGACGTTTAACATGCGCTATTATAGAAAAAGCATAAATAAACCGAAAAAACAGGGGTCCGCCGCCTATTTTTTAATATTTGGGGCATGGGAGTTACTCTCTACCCCCTAGGGGCAGATGAAGGATCATATTTAGCTGGGCCCATTAAGTACATTTTTGCCAAAATATGATTGTTCGTAAGGAGGAACAGTACAATATTTAATTGTATCCCCTTCAGCGAATTTAGAATATTTTAAAACGATTTTTCCTCTAATGTTAATAACAAGTTCTTTAAATTGAGTTTCCTATTCATTCATAA
This sequence comes from Diadocidia ferruginosa, assembly GCA_027564275.1. Classification (NCBI taxonomy): domain Eukaryota; kingdom Metazoa; phylum Arthropoda; class Insecta; order Diptera; family Diadocidiidae; genus Diadocidia; species Diadocidia ferruginosa. Next base: position 10,708 of record JANSTW010048925.1, read on the forward strand.
TTGCAAACACTGACGATTTTGTTTGTTAGAAAATGTAATAACTAATAGTAGAGACTTCATGGATTTTTTATTTTATATCTTCATGGATTGATTTGCTTCTTGTTTTTAAAATATTAAATTTTAGTGTATAGTAGATAATGATATCGTTTAGACTCGAAAACTTCATAAAATAATTCACATTCGATTAAATATTCGACCGTAAGAAGTTTAAATTGGAATAAAATAGAATACTAGCTATAGTTTACCGGCACAGCAGAATTTAGAATCCTGCTTTTAAGGGGGGTAAAAGGGGTCAATACAAAATTTTTTTGTTCTGGACGAAATAACAAGAAATTTCTTAAAAACTGCAGCAAAAGCAAATCGAGATTGATCCGCTTGCTCTGAACTTTGTAATGTTATTATTTTCGTGTGTATACTGTATATAAGGGAAATAATTTTTTAAAGAGTGTTTCGCATTAAATGCACATATTTTTGTATAGTACCTAGAATTTTCAAATTACAAAATTAGTGTGCAACAGCTTATATATTTGTCTATATACAACAGTCGCTTTAGAATTTTCTCGAAAATATTAGTAGGCAAAAAAATATAACACACATCACTGCCATCACAAATCAACAAAATGAATATTTACGTTATCAATATTATATTAAATAAATTCAGTAAAAGGAAATAAATGTTTTTTTTAAATATGCAGTAACCAAGCATATAGTTAGATTACTTTTTAAATTTAATCCTTTAACCGCTATAAAAAATTGTATCCCACTGATTTCCAATGTTCAATGATTTCCAAATGATTTTCATTTTTTGAAATGATTTCCAAATGATTTCCATAAGGTTGTCCCATGATTTCCAATAGTGGTTAACCCCTCGCCTTTAACCCTATTTGAACCATAGGTTATTTTTGTTACATAATCAAGCCAAGGTGTGTCTTTTCGGCACACTTTAAAAATCATTTCGGAAATCAGAAAACTGGTCAAGCATTTTTTTTACAAAAAGTGTATGGCAGGGTCGAGGGGATTATGTTAAGCAGTTTTTCAGTAATTAATTTTAAAAATTCCCAAAAAAATTATATTTCTTAAAAATAGTGTGTCATAAAGACACAACTTGGTTGCTAGGGTTAAAAAAATACATTCTAAAAAACCTTTATAAATAAAAAAAACAAGTTTCTTTAAAAAGGACTCTCTGCAATCTATTTTTACGCGTCCTATATACGAAACTAATATTCAAACATAGAAAGTTCGTTGTTGTTAGTAACTATAATATAGAATATGCGTTGTATAACACTTATAATACAGTAAAGATATAATTAAAAAGAAAAAATAGACATTTTTAATTTAAAATTAAAATAGAAATATTTCTATCTATTCTAGATCGAGTGATACAAAATGCCAATATATTATAAATTGTAAATAATAATGCTTCTTATTTTTTTGTAATTTTAAAGCGGAAAAAAATTTAACAAATCAATAAATCAAAGTCTATAAATATATATTTTATTCTTAATATAATTGTTAACATTATCTAGCTATATGTAAACAATACATTATATACAATTTAAAAAAACAAATCTTAAAACACATATTATTATATACATTATTATATTATTATACAAAAGGAAAAACATATTATTAAATTATAACAAGAAAATTCTATATAAATATATTTTGAGAGAGAAAATTCAACCACACACTATATAAATTGAATCTAAAAAGTTTAAAAAACAAGGAAATTTTTTGATGTTTTATCGCATAATCAATAAATAAAAAAAAAATTTAAAAAACATTATCGATGTAACTATATATATAATTAAAAACGTAAATTACAAACACAAATAAAAATATATATTTTAAAAAGTTAAATAAAAATAAAAATAATTACAATAAATTGACTGTATGTTTTTTTATTTAAAAATATTGAGAAGAAAAAATGCTTGTAGCGACATCTATGTTTTTTTTTAAATCAATCCCTAGAAATTTGTATACTGACAACAACAATTCAAGGTGATTTTTTTTTTATACGGCAAAAGCATAGAATGAAAACAATGAATATAAGAACTATAGACTTTTTTCACCGACTTTTGCGCTTGGTGCTTTTGTTTACCTTTTGATTTGTTTTTCTGAGCGAAAAAGAATTTATAAAGTTTTAGCAAGAAACATATATTTGATATGGAAGAACACTTTCTATACAAACAAAATATCCATAGTCGCTACAACAACAACAACC
>JANSTW010048936.1:0-12927 GCA_027564275.1 Diadocidia ferruginosa
GTGATATGGTCATTGAAATTAAAATTTAAAAAAGTCCACTAAAAAACAGAATTGTTGGCACTCTTCACAAAAATTGTCAAATCATTTAATATACTGCTTTATTAGATGTAGCTATAAAATGCTATTATTTTATTAAAGGAAAAAGAATCACAATAAAAAATTAAAACTGAAGTAAATGAGTGAAAAACATAAACGCAACAAACATCAAACGCAAACAACTTTTATGCATCAAAAATATTGCTACTTGCCGTCAATAAGTTTGTCTAAGTACTCTTTATAGAGACAAATTCAGAGAAAATATGTTCAATTGATCAATTGTAAATACTTTGAAGGGTCTATGTGAATAAGATACTCAATGCTTTCAAATTTTATTTAAAATACTAATTGTTATTATATTGTTATTGTTTTTGCTAAATTTAATAAATTCTTATTAAGTAATAAAGGAGTTATGTAAAATAAACTATGAAACAGTATTTTTGACTTTGCTTTTTTTAAAACGTATTATCGGTATTTACTTTAAAGACATTTTGTCATTTTTGAATACATGAAAAATACTTTTTGATTTAAAATTTTTTACACTAATTGTATAATAATGTTTAACATTATTAAAATATTGTATTATAGTTTACATATTATTTAAAATAATAAAAAAAATGATTATAAAAAATATTTCGAAACTATTTATTACGAAACTCTTATTAAAAATGCTGCTAATTAAAAATTTTCATTGCTGGAACATTGAGCTTAAAAATTGCTTTTTTTGGAAGAAATTTAATTATTTTTTGGTTTTATTCTTATTTCAGAAGCCTTTTTCTCATGGGAAAAATAGTTTTAAGAATTTTTGAAAGAAATTTAAATGATTTAGTATTAGATTAAAATGAACACTTCCATACAAACCCTTACTTTCCTAATTTAAAATTAAAAAATTTTACATCTAACAAAATATATCGTAGTTTAAAATTAAATATTTTTCAAACGATTTTTATGAAACTTTTGTAAATATTTATAAATTTTTCTTGGTTAATTTTAGTTCAAGATGTTCAGTTTTATTATTTTCATAATTCTCATAATTTCTCAATACAAAATAAAATAGGGTAAAAAGTTTAGGAGATAAAAACATTATTTTTGGTTTTTTAATTGCATATAATAAAGGTTTTAAACATATTATTAGCAATTAAATTTGTTCACATTATTTTACATGTGTTAGAAAGGTAAAGAATTTAAAAGTTGGTAAATGAGAGATATTTATCAAATGATTTAAAGAAGATAGTAATTTGAGTCTCCTTTGTTAATTTTTTTCAAATCTATTTTTCTTTATTTCTTTGATTTCTCTGTATATGTTAAAATAAATTTTTGTGTCATGCATATTTACTTAACCTTAAATTCCGCAATAATTTGTCAAAATATAAGGTATTACATGTTTAGTATACATTTATTGAAAGTGGATAGTAAAAAGATTATTAAACATGTTAATTTTAAAATTAATCAACAATTTAATAATTAATATGAAAATATTTAATATTTTTAATTAAGTAAGTGCTAATCATTGGAAATTGCAATCAAAATTGAATAAGTACCAAAACACCTAGTGTTATTAGTAGGTGGTTAAAAGCTCGGAGTTAGTTTTAACTTTATATTTTTAACATTACATTAGTTTTTTACTTTATTTTTTTAAAGATTATAGGATTTATACTTTATAAAATAATTAAATTAGTTTATAATTATGGAAGTCTAATAAGTTGAATTTTCAACGAGTGTAGAATAACAATTTATACAAACCAGCCTTTTGTTTTAAGAAGAGTAACTAGTTTACTAAATTAGAAGTAATATATTTATAAAGTATCTATTGCTAAAATAAAATGAAATGAAATTTGATTTCTTTCATTTTATTTTATTTTATTTGGTTTAAAATGTAGTGTGAAATTCCATACCTTATATCAATTTTCATTGTTGAGTTGTTAAAAACAAAAATAAGATACAGAAAACATTTTAAATTGTACTGTAAATTGTTATTAAAAACTTTTTTTATTCTTTATACTTTAATTTTCTATATATAGAAAAAATTCTATTATGTCATTTGCTTAAATATTTTTTAAAGATTTTATACCGTATTGCTTCTTTTTATAATTCAAATTTGAAATAACAATTTTTATTTTATCTTATATGTAATAATTTTGATGAGCGTACTTAAATCATTTTGGAAATAATTAGAACAATATAAGACAAAAAATCTAGGTAAGATAAAATGTAAAATTAGGTTGTTAGTATTCCAAATATATTCCATATAAATGTCTAAACAAAACTCTACTTTTGATAGATATAAATCCATATTAAGTAATAAATACTTTTTAATATATAAAAGATTTTTAAAAAATTTAGAAATTAACTATTAATATTTTTTGTTCTTTATATACATACACAAAATTTTAATTATAAAGAAACTTTTTCATTCATTTTTAGCTTTAAATATATAATGAATTTGGATGAAAATTTTTATATACATATTATTTTAACTTTTGTATATAGTTTTTAGGATTATGAGCTAAAAACTCCAAAGTTGCTAAAAGCTTTTAACACACTTTGTACATACACAGGTTTGTATCCCTATGGCTACATGCACCATATACTATTTATTAAAAATTATTAGGTGGTCCCATATGAAATTACAGTTTTAATGTTCTATAGAAAAATTTTAAATTAATTAAAATATTTTCCATTCCCATCTATATACTTTTGCCAATAAATTAATAGCTTATGATTTCATTTTGAAAAAATTATGAGTTTTGAATTCAAAATGCTAAATGATGTCATTTTGGACTTTGCTTTGGTTTTAGTACATTTTATTCGATAGGAACTCATATACTTGAAATTTTGGCGCGTATAGTGGCTGAAGTAAAACTTCATAATTCAACTCATACAGCTTCTGAAGTGTGACTTGTGACGTACATGGTTTTGCATTGTCAGAACAAAATTGATTTATTTCTATTAACAATTGGAGATGTCATGCAATTGTGTATTTGGACACATTAAAGTCGTAAACAAGTTCTAAAATTGTTTTACAAATATCAGTTTCAATTACCGCCTTCAATTTATTGTTACTTATGCATAAATTTGATATATCATAATCTTTGTTTTCGATGTTTAAAGTAAATTTTGTTTTCAATGTTTAAAATAATTTTATTCGTTGTTGATGCTAATTTGTATTAAATTAAAAATATGCTGCTATTTTGAGAAAATTCAATTGAGGGAAATTTGTATTGGGTGTTACACATCCATTAAGTCACTACTTCAAAACTTTGAAACCACCATTGTGTTGTTGTGACTTTACTAACGCTTGATTAATTGCTTATGACGAAGTTTGAACTCATAACGCATACAAATACGAATTTCTTGATCAACCATGGTTAATAAACTACTGAAAAATACATATCAATTTTAATTAAAAGCAAAAGAATTAAAAGTTTTTTAACAATTAGAAAGAGCGAATTTAAGCATCATTTTCATATAAATAACATAAAGATATTGATAAAAATTTGTTGAATAAAAATGATTAGAAAAGTAATAACAAAAAAACCGTCTTATATCTCATATGAGGCAACATAATACATATTTTAAAATGGTCTATATGAGACTACAATTAGAGTATAGAAAAAAAATTTTAGCAACGTACTTTTATTTAATAAAAATTAGCATCAACGACGAATAAAATTATTATAACGAGCATTTTTTATGTTTTAGTTAGAAACAATTTAGATTGTAAAATTTATTACATTTTGGGCATTTTGTATTCATTCTTTTGTATAGTTTTACGCCATATTTATGGCGTTTACCACTGTATTGCCTAAAAAGAACTCTGTCTCGTGGAACCATACTCTCCTTAATACATATTTTTAGTTGGTTTATAAACTTCAACAAATGTTTTATTTAATATCTTTGCAACAGAATCGATTTTATGTAAGCAATAGGGAAGATTATTTACAAAATGAAAAGAATTTTTTATTTCAATAAATCTGTTTATAGTGATATATTTAGATGCAAATTATATACTAAAAATCATTTATCAAGATCAATATTCTTTCAAATTAGATCATTTTTCTATTCCCATGTGAAAAAATATTATTCATAAACATTATTCATAACAAATTATTCATAAAAAAATTAACAAATATATCAGAGAATAAAACAAATTTTGAAAAAATAGGCCTTTTAAGATAATCCAGTAAAAAAATTATCATTTGAGCTAGAGAGTAAATATAGTAATTTTACTGTGATAAAATTCTTTAAAATTAGAATGCTACTAGTAAAAATAACAGAAATAATAATTTACAGAAGACTTTTTAAACAACCTCATAAAATAAAAACTCTAACAAAGAAAACCTGTCGAATATTTTTGCACTTTTGATTTTTAAAATTAAATACTTTTATTTCAATCCATAATTTTATTGATACAAACATTTTTTAAGAATTTTTTATTGTTTGCCATTTTAAATTAAAATTAATTCATAATAATAATTCGTTTGTTAAAGATGTCGCTAAATTTTTTTTAATTACACTTAAATTTTAAAAAACGTTTACTTAAGGAGTATGTGCAAAACATCATTACTCACTTTAAATATGGCAAAATTTAGACTGGCTTGTGGATAACAATTACTTAAGATGCAAGATTATCGCAAGAAATATTCATCTCATAAAAGCTTATTTAAAATATCACGTTTATTAACATCACCAAATAATACTCTTAATATAAAACTTCAGTTAAAGACTTTGTGCAGTTTAGCATCTTTTCCTTCATTAATTAAAGTCCTGACAATTATTGTTATGCTTTCAAATTTGCAATTTATTTATGCACATTTTTCACTAGAACAGCGTAAACAACATTTAACTGGTTTTTTAATAAAAAAACCTGAAGTGAACTTGCATTTTACTGATCCATTAATGTAACTGTTAAATCTTTTATAAAACTCTATAGTAATACTTATGTTTAGATTGGATCGTAATATTCGAGCTCCACGACCAAAATTTATCAGATTTGGACGAGCTGGACAAAAGTTTATTCGTTTTGGAAGAAATTATTGGGTTGGCTACAATATTACTTTTAATAATTTAAATCAAAATAAAAATGATTATGCCAATTTCAATTTATAAAAATCTAACAACTATGGGATTAGTGCAATATCTATTAATTATTATAAAAATTTTTTGAACCTTGATAAAAAGTCGTACATATTTTAGTTGTAATAAAAATTAAACTAAATGTCAAAAAAAATAGCATCTAGGGTTTAAACCTTCCGTGCCCCTGCATTAAACATTTCTTGATAAAACTTTGAAATTTTTTTTATAATTTAAGACTTGCATTCAAAAAACCCAAAATAGGTTCAAAAGACTCTTTTTTTAGTAAATATTTTATAAACCTTTATTAGTTTGTTCGTATGTTTATAAATTTTTGATAAAACTATTAATAATGTAAATACTTCTTTTTACTTTTTGCGATTTTAACTTTTATTTCGTAAATATCATTTTTTTGAAAAAGTAACATACTAAAAAATTTTCAAATGAGATGTAATTTAATTAATCCAAAAAACTATAAAGGCTTTTAATTTTTAATGGAGTGTTTTTGAGGATTAAAAGGTTTTATTAGATATTTAATATTTATTGAATTTTTACTGCTAACATACATAAAAAAACATTTTTTATTTTTGTAAACAGCAAAGTTTAATACAATGTTTTAGCTGACTTCTTTCCAACTCTAATACTAAATTATTTTCAAACTTTAAAATACGTCGTAGATTTAGATTTCCTGCTTAAAGAATTTCAAAATAAGCCCTTTATTTGATCTTAAATTTAAATTACTTGAAAATTTTAATCATTTAAAAAATGAAAAGTAAATGATTAAAAAATGCAACTTTAAATTATTTTTTTTATTTTAAGCTTCAAACTGGGAACACCCAAAAAACTTTTTTCTTTTTTATGAAAGCTTTTTTTACTTAATTTAAACACTAAAGTTTGATAATCATTATTTGCAATAAGTAGTATAATAGTACAGAGTAATTACTTTAGGGATTTTTTGTCATTATGTAGGTAAAAGTAACACTAAACTGTTTCGTAAAACTTTATTTTTTAGGATAACAATAGATGCATCTCACTGGATAATAAAGACGATACAATCGATTATAAATTAAAATACCTTCAGGCTTTGACTCCTTCTGAAAAAAGAGCACAAAAATTTATACGTTTTGGTTAAAAAGAATTAAATTTAAAAAATTAGAACTTTCACAAATTTGTTTATAAAGTAACCTTGTATATTTAACTCCACATAATTACAAATAAAACACTCAGTTCACTTCTATCTATCGAATTTTTAAATAAATATAATTATTTTCAACGTGGAAAAGAAAAACATTAATTAAAATCTTGCTTTATATAAAACTTTAGTTCTTTGGCGTTTTTTTTATCATTTTTTCTAATAATAGTGCTTTAACATTAATAACTTCAAAAATTACAACATGAATTCAATAATACTATAAATGACATTAAAAAGTTAATTGTTTCAAATCTATCTCTTGACTTCAAAAAACCCCACAAAATTAAAATAATTTTAACTTTTCCATAAATAGTGTTTAAATTGAGTTCCTAAAACATGTGAAATGTGCAGAATGAGTTTTTTTGAAAAAGTATAGGACTTTTAATTATCTAATAACCTATACAAAATAAAGTACACGACAGTTCTACTTGTACAAAGTGTACTTTACTTCAAAAAGATAATTGTGTTTTAACCATGAAAAACGGACTTTTTAATTTTCAATTATATACTATATTCCGAATATTGCATACTTTCATAGTGAAATGAATAAAATAGAGAACTGCCCTTTTATTTACTAAAAGTGTAATACGCAGTAAGTTGGAAGCTAAAAATTTTTAATTTTTGGTATCTAGGGTAGTTTTTTATGCTCAGTATACCATTCTTTTCTTGTATGTAACCTAATACAGCACTCCAGTACATCCAGTGTAATTTATGCTTATAAATAAATTGAAAACTATTATAAGTACAAAAGTGGCAAATTAAAATAAAATCACGCGAGTACAAATTTGTTGTATATGAACAATCTCTCCCCCCGTGATTTTTTTGACATTATACTTCCTGAGATACAATGCTGCAAAAAAATTAGTTTTGAAAAATGATACTAGTACATAAACCCAAATTTTTATAAACTATAAAAATAAAAAACAATATTTATACAAGTTTCTTAGCCTCAAAGAAGCCCTTTAAATGTCGCATTTGCCAAACACCCGTTACAATTAGCACAATTGTTTGCGCAATTGACCACCACAAAACGCGAGAATTGGTACTTTCACTTGTTTGACGAAAGCGTTCCTCACGATAGCGCTGATAGTTTTGCTCTTTAGTAATTTGATCAACTTGATCCAACAACTGGCGCACTCGCAGTTGAAGTTCATTTAATTTGTCATTTGCAGCCACCTAAAAAACAGAATTGAAACAAGAAAAATTTATTTAATTTCAAATAGTTTACTTTATACGTAAAGGATTTAAAAATTACTAATTTTCAACTTGATAAATTAGACATATATTAACCTTTTCGTAATCTTGAGCATGTTCTCCCACTTGGACATCCAAATGAACGCGCAGTTGAGCGCCATTAAACCAAACCGAAGAGTTTGAATACAAACAAATAACATGTTCACCCGGAGAATGTGAAGTAAATGTGTACATTCCTTCGCTAGTATATAACTTACTAAGAATAACCTGAAGCATGCATTATTAATAATATATAGAAGTATGTTATGTACTTTTACTAAATTATATTCATTTTTTTTTAAAATAAGATTTCTTTATAAAAATAAGAAATATGTAAAAATATAAGATAATAACTTTACAGCCTAAAATTCTAATAAAAAATTTACAAAAAGAAAAACCAAAAAATTTTCAAAATCTTTAAATATAAGCAATAAGTCCGTTTTATAATAAAAAACTTTTAACGCTCCAGAATTAAATTATTTTTCCAAATATTTTGGTTTTGCTTCTATTTAATTAAAAAAAATTAAAGCCTTATTCTATTATAATTCATAAAAGTATTTCTTATAAAGTAACCAAATTTTCTTTAGTTTTTCAAAAAATTTTATGTATTTCACTAAAAATTATGTAAAGTACATTCATTTTCATTAACAAAAAATTGCTGTAATACCAAAATATTTTATTAAAAATACGTTTTTTTGTATTAAAAACCACAAAGTTTTGGAAATAATATTATAAGCACTTACTTTGTCATCTGGATCCTTTACCTCAACATGCATACCAATATTTGGATAGTCTCCGTAGCCATTAGTATTTGGATCATAAAGCTGCACTTTATAACGTCCAATAACCATAGTTTCATCAGGAATTTCCTCGATAAAGCATTTCCTTTCTGTTTCTGCTATGTGAAAATATAATCCAAGAGAAAGGGGTATAATACTTAAAAAGACCGCAAATACTGTGCAAATAGTCATAGTACGATCTATTCACGACCTAACAAGCTACTAAAAAATATGGGGAATTAATGAGTAATAACATGTCTGAAAGTTAATATAAAAATAAAAGTACCATAAAAAATAAAAGGTTTAAACATGTCAAATGTATATAAATTGCTAAAAAATAAATTGACAGATTGTTTTTATCATCTGTTAAAGACCTTGAAAATCTAATATAAAATTTCCGGAATAAAATACATTAAAATGTATACTTCCATCTTTCATAGGTTGTTATAGATTAAAAAAATACTTTGACATCAGTAGCGATTAATAATAAAAAAACCTGCAAATTTATCCAAAATTAACATCTCAAAAAAGATCCATTGAGGTATCTATATCATTTACCTCCATAAAAAATAGTATTTATTAAACCAACAAAGTTGCTATTCAAAATAAAACCAAACATGCATCATAATATAAGCTAATATATTTTTTTAGTTATTAGTACTTTTAATTAAAAATTCGAAAAATATTAAACCATTAGTGTAAAAGTTAGTACTCTTTTTCACGTCTCTTTATGTTATCCCAAAACCAATGTGTAAGTTTTTAGCCCCATAAAAACAGCAAAATGCACTGTACATACCCACAAATCCGTAGAACTGTTTTTTACACGTTTTAAATTAAAAAATGTCTCTTTAAGACTACGGTAAAATTTTTGTTGGCGGAAAATTCAAATTATAATTTTTTTTGGCCTTTTTCAATTATGGGTTGTCAACTCCTCCAATTTTAAATCAAAAATTGTGGCCCTTGCGAGCATTACCTGCTTTCTATTAAAAAACATCTTTACCCTATAAACTTTATGCAGCAAAGTTTAAACATTTTGAAAATTTCCGGGTATTTATGAAATAGATTGTTATACTATTTTATACCAAAGGTAAGAGTATTCATATCAGTTGAAAAAATACTAAAATTAATAAAGTCAAAATTTATCAAAAATTAACCTATAATTGTGGGTCCGGTCTAATTATTTTTGAATGTAAATATTTATTTGTTTTATATTTATAGCTGTCTGCTTTCAGAACGTTAAAATTGCGATAGCTACCATAACTCTTTTAAAGAACAAAATTTGTAAAAGCTTAAAAACTATGCATATACTACATTATTTAATGTACAGAAAAATTTACAGTTTAAAATGAATAAGTTCATTACATGAAGATCTCATTTTTAGAAAAAGAAAAGTTTTTTGTATGACGTATAAAATAGACACACAAGATTTTTAATTGGTTGACACTCACGGTTTTTGTTTAAAAAAATATAAAGTTAGTTCAAAGTGCTTTGTTTTATAATAAACAGTTCCAAAAACTATTTCAATTTAAGAGCGTGGCTGCAGTATTTTATTTTGTCTAAAATTTCAATTCTACTCATTTTGTTACATGGATTATCCGCTTTAAGACAAATTTTGGTTAGGAATTTGAAAATAATTTTAAACGGACGATGACTTACAATATTTCTTGAAAGAAAAAAAGTGAAAGTTTCTTAAGCTTGAAATCATAAAAGAAATCTAAGGACCATCTGTCCTAGAGCATAAATTAAAAAATACGATATCTACACCTTGCACGTTTTTTGAGCTTTTCACTATATTTTATTTTTTCGTTTTTTTAATTAACATTTTTTTCGAGTCTTTTTTGTTTCTTACTATGATTCACCAAGAAAACTGCTATTTCAAATTTTGCATTTTTTACTGTTTTTGTTTTGTGTCGGTGTTTTTTAAATTGTGCTATAATCAAAAAAGAAAACTTTTGACCTTGTACAATTTTTCCGAGTATTTTATATAAATTTTAGTATAAAAGTAATTTTTTATCATAACAATTATTATTCTATATTATATAATTATAAGTTACTATACAAATAAATTATTTATTATACAATTATAAGTTCTTTTACGGCAAAAGTTATTTTGTTGGGAAAAAGAAATAAGAAATATGCAATTAAAAGATCACTAATATAATTTAACATTTTTGTGTCGAATTCTATACTTCTTTAGTAAGACTTTTATTGTACTTTTATTTATTGTAGAAAATTAATTATTTTTAAAAACCAAAAACTTAAAAAACAAATTATTATGCGAATTTTATTATTTAAATACAATTGTGTCCAATTCTATACTTCTTTACTAAGACTTTTATTGTACTTGGATAGAAAAACAAAGCCTGAATAAAAATAATAATTATTACGACTGTAATAGTTTACTCCAGAACAAAACAATAATAAAAATATATCCAAAAAAAAAACAATTTTTAACAACCCCTTTTTCCTATCAAAAAATAAAACGACCGTAATTCAATTTAGCTAATAGAAGTGACAAAACTGAATGTCAAAAAGACATTTAGTTTTGTATATATAAAAACAAGCAAAAAATAACTATAACATTTACTCTAATATTGATTTAATAAGCAAGACAACAACAAATATTTACTAAGGCTCTATAATTCATTAAACTTGTATCACTGGAGATCAGGCGTTATATGTTTGGGATAGTTTATATACTATGATTACAGATTTTTCAAAAAAGCGTAAATTGATTGATATTGTATAATGTTTTCATTTAAAAAAGCATATTTAAATTTTTCTATATACATAAAATAAAAAATTTATATTTCTAGTGTATTTTGTAGAAATGATTGAAAAATTATGTTTAAAACTAAAATTTATGTTTAACAAAGTTAAAAAATTTCAAATAAAATGTTGTTTTAATTTAAGTATTTGTCAATAAGAGCTTAGGCAAATAAAATAACGTGTTTTAAACAATTGTAATCATAAATGGCAAAAAAACACGCAATAGTTAAACAAAAATACTTTTTCTATAAAAGACACAAAAATAATGAAGTGGAGTACTTATATCAATATTGCTATTAGTATATATATACTATCTCTGGGACAGCCCATTTTCCTACTTTCTCCACTCTCAATTTCGAGCATTTTTTCATTGTTTTAGTCGTTTAAATTATACAAAATAGTCAAAAAGGTAACTTTCCAGCATTAAAATTTAAGGGAAGCTATTGTCCCATATTTCAAAAAATTAAAAGTTGTATATTATATATATGTTATATTATTAATAAAAAATACTTTGAATTAAATAAAAAAACAGAGTGCACATTTAGCTTTAAATCAGCAAGTCTCAATACGCAAGACATGCGCTTATCACTGCTCGCAAGCCACACGTGATTAGAAATCAAATATTGCATCTACTGGTCGTAAAAAATAAAGCAAAAGTTATATCTACTTAGAAGCAAAATTGACCAAATTAGATGATTCTAATCAAATTACATTAACAAATAATGCCTCTATGTTTCTATTTTAGAGAGCCACTTATAATATGAATGGAAATAAAATTGAAAGTGTGGAAGATCCAGGAAAAGCAAGTCTAATGAATGCTACAACAAGATAATTTATGGACGAAAACATGAATTATTATTATATAGAACATCAATGAATAAAACTACAATTTTTTTAATATATCCTGCAAAGTTGAAAGAAGTTGAAGCAAAATTAACGATTACAAAATTACTATGGCTTATTCCTAAAATAATTCCTAGTTTAGAAATGCAAAATAAATTAATGAATATGTTTGAGAGTAAAAAATTATTTGATCAAAAATTAATTTATCCAAGTAAATTCTGTAAAACAATTGATCATAGTAGTATACAATTACTATTTCTGGCCTGTATTACTACCACATACCACGCAAATAGCCCCTTAAATTTCTAAAAGGTACGCAAATTAAACTCATTTTTTTGCTATAAACCACAACCACAATATAGTTTTATATACCAAAATACATTCCACTTATAAGCAACAATTCTTCCTTCCTTTTTTATAAACATTTAAAAATTGCGCGTTTTTTGGCATTATGTTCCAATTTTTAAAAGTAATTTTTTCCAATCTCTTTATATAGTCACAAATTAAAAAGATGATATAGATATAGTTTAGATTTTTTAGATAGTTAAGTTGAAGGAGAAGTTTTTTGAGAGAAATTTAAAAAATAAAGTGAGTTAAAAACGTGAGAAACGTAATAAGCATCAAGGTCTGTACTTCGGCAGTTATTTTAATTTTATCAAAAAGAAAGTAAACATATAGCTTCTTCTTTTTGTACTATTGTAGTAGATTTGAATGGAAAAATAACTGATATAGAGGTTATTATGCAGATATAAAATTTAATGAATATATAATTAAAATTTGTAATTATTTAATAAATTTAGAAGATAAAGTCATGAACAAATTAACAAGTGAACAATGGAAATTTTTTGAGAAATCTATAATTTGTCCATATTGTAAATAATCATATATAGATATAAATTATAAAGTAAAAGATCATGATCATTTCAGTGGTGAATTTAGAGGTCCTTTATGTAATCAATGTAATTTAGCAAAAAAGAAAGGTAGATTTATTCCAGTATTTTT
>JANSTW010048947.1:0-12925 GCA_027564275.1 Diadocidia ferruginosa
TACCGAGTCTCGAACACGCAACCTCTTGAACACAAATCCGTGACGCTACTCACTACTCCACGCATATAGCTGGGCTTTATATTTTTGTAACAAATTATCTTTTACCTTAAATCTAAAAATAATGTTGTAAACAAATTTCTGTAACATTAATTTAATCCAACGAAATTTCAATTTTATATTTGGTTTTTTGTATGTAATTATGATGCATATTGTTATCTATGCATGGTAATTTCATATCTGCCATTTTAATAATCATTAAATTATAATTTATATCATTGTTTTATTATTAGAAACTTTTTCATATATTGTGAATCTCTACATCTCAAAAATATGGGTTAAACATGGGTTTAGGTTTTATTTAAAATTAACCGAAAAAAGATTTTTTGTTGCTAAAATATCGATAACGTTTCTTTAAAAAAACGAACCAATAAACTTAATTTTTATGTTCAGCTAAAAAATGTAATCAACACTTTTTTCCTAGTTATATTTTTCGTGTACACTAGTGTAAAACGACCTTTGTACATATTATATACTTATAATTAAGTAAATTTAAAACATGAGATGGCGTGACTATATGAGACGTTGGTGGTGGAGACGCTTTAAACAAATAAGTTTTAATTAATTATTATATTGACGTAATAATATTTTATTTTATAATTTAACAATATTGGAGTGATTTCCGGTAGTTAAAAATTAAAATTAATTTGCGGGTGAAACTGAACTAAGATGTTACTATAAAAACAAAGGCGTTTTCCAGTTTAGAGCATCAGTCGATTTTGGTTAATTGAGCAATTCTAACAGAAACAAAAATGGTTAAATTATTATTTCTGACAATAGTTGCACTTATTGTAGTCATTGCTAGCCAAGTAAGTAAAAAAAATTCAAGCTAAGATAAAATTAAAATATTTATAATTTTTACACTTTTTTAGACAACGGCTCTTCCATATTTACCGGGAACACCATGGCTTGTATTCGAACAAGGTAAAGCACAAGCTGCTGCTAATGCTTTTCAAAGCTGGATAAATGCAGTAAATGGAACCACCGCGTAGAGAATATACAGTAGTACTTTAAGAGGTAGCCTGTATTTAAGCTAATAATAATTTATTGTGTTCTGTCTTTTATTGGTATTTATTTGTGTTAGCAATTAAAAAATAATAAAATCTATATTTTTCGGTACGCGCCAAATTAAGTAAGTTGTAAGTGAGACGCGGCCAGATTATAATACCAACCTAAATAAACTAAATATAGAATTTTAATAAAGTACAGCTTATTGTTTTATTATATCAGAATTGATATACGAATAATTTAAATTCTAAATGTTTCAAGCATTTAAAAAAAAATACATACCTACATAACACCCTATTATATTTATAATTTCAACTAGCGAGCTTTTATGGTTGTAGTAGTTAGTTTAATAGCGAGCGGACAACTCGAATTTACAACAACAGTTGTCCAATCGCTTAGTAACTAACACAGCCATAAAAACTCGCTAATATCAACTAATACAACCATGATGCAACCCCTACAAAAAAACCTAATTACGAGTAAGGGCTAAGACCGATTCTATACTTAATTAATAGAAACATTTACGATTCGCTCTTAAAGCATTGACATGGAATCTAGATATATATATATATTATAATAATAATCGAATCTTTCACTAATGTGGTGTTATGCAGAGTTGCTATTTACAGAGTTAGTCCGATCGCTGATGAGTTTAATGTAACGAAACAAGGTTTGTACACATCGCTGTTTGACCCATATTTTTCTGATTCGCAATATATAAAATTTTGTTATAATATAACATAAATTATAATTTAATAATTATAATTCTGCAGTTATGTTTTCTCATTTCTTGAACAAGGAGCGTAATCATGTGAAGTTTCATTCGATCAGATCACGCTATCGGGTACCTCCAGAATACTCTATGTGTGGTCTACGTTCAGTAGTAAAATCTATTTTAATATAAATAATATTTTAGGTGTTCTTAAGTACAACTTTTAAAATATCATAAAAACAATTATATTAAGAGGTGGTATAATATTGTTTTATCAAATTATCTTTCAACCAAGCATTATATTGGTTTGTATTCAATTTCATTTTCAACATATACATAAATATGAATTCCTCCCGCATATTACATAGCTCCAGTCCTAATACTTTAAACGTATAATGTTAAATTGTATAAGAGAACGATTCAAATGGCTTTATGATGGCAATTTTCAGTCATATGTACACCATCATATTATTATTATTATCCATAGAGCTTTTATACAAATCATCATAATAACATTTTAGACAACATTTTATGCTCCATAGCTAGAATAATATTATTTGGAACATGGGACGCTGGCAAAATATTATAATGTATTTTATTATCATTTACATAAATTAAAAACACATAAAGTTATAAATTTGCTAACTGCAATGTGACAAAATTGTAACATTTTATAATATGTTGGTTTAGTTTGTTAAGCTGTTTCAAAACGTTTTTAGGCTATAACTAAATACATACATATATATATAGGATTTATGCATAATATACAAAATTTTAATATAAAGTGGCTTAGCTCACAGTCAGATGAACTTAACATTATATGATATTATAGTATGACGACAATACGTCGAGTGATGTGTAATAATGCCTATATTATGGAATATGTTTGAACATATTATTATAATATTCTACTAACGTGGAGTCGCCTGTGCACTTGCACAGCGAGATGGATAGGTATATTGCATACAAATATTTATTTTATCAGAATAATACCGGTATTTTTAAATAACTCATTTGCAGGCAATCTTTCTTTCACGCATGTTTCTCCCAGTTCCGTTTTTGTCCTCACTCTTACTCAGCTGCTATTTTCTTACACTGTTAGTTTATAAAACTGATATAAATTGCATGTATTTATTTTTTCATTTTTACATCGATTTTAGAGTTTCTACAATCTTCAAAACAAAATATAATACAAAACTTTTAATTTATTGAAGCAGCTGAAGACATATAACATTTCTACCACCGTGCTTACAGTTTTAATGGTACAATTTTCGTTTATCTTTTGGTATTGTGGACTCTTTACTCTCTCCTTGCATAGACATTGCCATCCAATTCAAACAAATTAAATTTGTATTCATCGCTCCAAAGCCCTTGTTTCCAAAATAATAGCAGTTAGCGGTGATGCTCTTTTACAAAATTTGTATGCTTGCTTCAATCTATGCATTTTTGCAATCAATTTTCATTGAGGCAACATCGTATGCTTCTTATACTTTAATTTGTATCAATATATTTTTAAATGTCGTCTTGGAATCTTTGGTACTGTTAGAAATGTGTTGGCTTTGCTCATTAGTCATTATATGCCTCGTTCAAATAAGAGGATATGTGGAAACTTATAAAAAAAGTGGAGAGTAAAATGGAAACGGTACTCTTATTTTACAAATTCAATCGTTACAAATCTTAACAAATAACTATTAAAACAAAATACAAATACGTCCGCGTAGTATGATTTATTTCAATATCATAATATAGTAATAATGTGTTTCCAATTATGTGGCCGCCACTGTATATAGATTAAATGTACTACAACTTTGCTAAATTTCATTTTTTTTAACTTGTAAAAATTTTGAGATAAGACCATTCACAAACTCCTAAATTTCACGGTTTTTCTAATTTTTTATTTTTTTAAACATAAGTTGTTAATGCATTTTTAATTTAATAAATTTTATTTTATTTTGGTCATATTATGGTATTTTAAGTTTCTAAGGTTAAAGGGGGTAGTAAAAGCTGCATTCCAGTCTTGCAATTTTTATATGCAGGGACTTTCGAACTAAAGTTGTCTGTATATTGTTATCGTATTTAGAGTTTAGAATAAAAAAAATCAAAAAAATTTCGAAAAAGTCAGCTGATAATAATAATAAGGCTTACCTTTATTTATTTATTCGTTGTACAAAATATTTTTTGTATAATTTAATACATGCTTCATTGAGGTATAGATATTACCTTTGTATATTCAAAGATATTACGTAATCGCGACCATTATGCATATATATATATAATAAAGGTCTACATATATAATATTTGCATTATACAGAGATTTTTCGTTGTATTTTTACATCCTTTTAAATAGGTAATCCCTTATTTGAAATGTGTAAATAGAATTCGAGTATAATATTGATTAATATTCTGTTTATACGAAATCGTATATTTTTCCTGCTTTTGATAGCTTTTTGTTGTTAAAGTTGTATAATGAATTTAACTTTTTTTTTAATAATTTTATATTTTTCAACTTTTCAAGAGGCACTTTATTGATAACCACTTATATGTTACAGACAATAAATAAGTATCAAGTAATTTACATAAGTCAATATATAGTAATTTGTACATTTACGTTTAAAAACAATAAAACTTTATACACAAAAAAATTCAATTCATCCAAAATAAGTTTATAATTTATTTGTAAAATTTACTTCAAATTTGAATACATTTTGGTATATACCTAGTTTTCACACGGTTTGTTATTTTTTTTAATCACTCATTGTTAAAACAATAGAACGCAATTTTGTATGGAAATGTATATTTTTTTATAAATTCAAACCAAAATCCTCAATTGTCTTCTTTATTATAAACACACGAAAAATGTTCAAATTAGAAAAATGATATAGTTAGAATTGTTTAGAATGATTCACGCAAAAAATATAACGTACACCACATTTTCGACTTGTGGTCTTGTGTGTAACCGGCAGGTAACTATATACACATTTTCAATTTTTATGAATCTAATAAATTTTTTAATGTCTTTTGGAAACCTCGCGTATATATACAATTATACAATATACTCTAATATAAGTAATAAACATAAAGAAATAATATAATAAAGACGGTCGTTGCAGTAAACAAGAGCAGCTGTATGATCCACGTACGTACCCGTAATGAAAAGATCATATTTATATACATAGGTGAAAAACAATTGAAATCGCAAATTTTCTATCGAATAAAAATTATCCATTGCGGATATCCCTTTGGAAATTTGTAGATTTATAGATATTGATATACGAATATGGTAAAAAAATAAACTATACATTCTAACAACTTCGGTGCCAAATATTCAAAATTCCATTGTTTGCTTTTGAATATAAAAAATTTTCAATTCCAAGAACAGAAAACTCCCATACAAAAAAAAATGAGATAAATGGGAAGAAAATAAAATACACAAACAAAAAGGAAATTTCTAGATGATATATGTTTTTGAAATTTTATTTTAGGGATTTTTTTTGGTGTTTCCATTGCTTGTTTATTGAATATCAAGAAGTTTTCTCCCCAAGAACTGGTAGCTCCCATACAAAAAACGATTGGTTCAAAAATTTATAAAAGATGAAGAAAATGTTGTACACAAACAAATTGTAGATATGCTGCGATATTGTAATTTGGAAGTAATAATTTGTGGTGTCCTTTATATATATATTTGAATTTGAATATAAATAAAATTTTGATCCACATATTTATGTGTGATGTCACAGATTTTTTAGAATCAAAACAATCTTAATGGCAGCCCTCATTCTATGGAGGAAATATGAAAAAAATGTTGCTACAGTTAAGTTTTTTTTCAGTTTTATATTGTTAGGTCTGAATGAAAATTGAAAAGTCGTTTAAACAAAGAAGCAATAATTCAAACATAATCAATAATCGAGCATAGTTTACATAGTTATAGCAAACCCACAAAGGTCAAATATTTAACGAGACTAGTTTATTAACACTATAAATAATCCATTATTTATGAACAGTTTTTCATAAAACAAAAATTATGTTTGCTTGAAAATTACAATTAAATATATTTAAATTTAATTGTAATTCTCAAGCAAACATAATTTTTGTCTTATGAAAACCGGTTCATAAATGACGGAGATACACATAAAAATGAATTCAAATTCAAATCTTGAATAAGTCCGCTATTTTAATTTTATTATTCCTATTTTTTTCTTTAAAAATACTAAAATGCTAGAAAAATTCAAAATATTACAAAATATGACAATAGCTGGACAAGATATTCAGCATTTTTGTTATGGAAATATATCTCCGGTATCTATTGGAAACCACGAGCGAGGTGATTGAATCAAATTCGATGTCGAATTTTGAAAAACGATCGAAAATCGAAGAACAAAAGCTACTATTTTTGATTAAAGGATTTGATCCTAATTTTTCCAGCTTAGCGGTCTTATAATTTAATTAAAAAACAGTCTTTCGTCTGCTTAAACCACTTATATTGACGTTTCGTCTTATATATAGACATCATCAGATAATTTATACAAATAAAGCTACGATATTTTTTTGATAATAAATTTCGATCAATTTCAATCACCCGCCCCATGGTTCGAAAATTATTGTTTTTAGTTCATATATAATTCATAATCAAAAATAAATTTGCAATTCATAATTTTTTTTTGTATAAATGACAGTTATTAGTTGACTTTTAATAACTCTTAAAAGCTGCCATCTTGAATAAATTCGTCATTTTGCATTTCTTATTTTTGCAAAAAATCATTAAAAATCACAAAATGGTATACAAAATTAACGACTAAAACGAGTACAAATAAATAAAATAAAATTATTTAAAACCAAATCATCACTTTTGCTTCCAACTGCACTGATTTGCGATCATTTCGTCTTTTTCAACTATCGAATTTTTCTTTATTTAAATTTCTTGTTGTAGTTATATTGCACACACAAGCTGAAAGGTTTATATTTATAAAATTATAAATAAACTTTTGCCAATTTTATACCACATGTGTGATGTGATGTTTCTCTAATAAAATATATAGAGTTATTTTTGGTATAAAAATACATTTTTAATATTTTTTGTTGTTAGTTTTTCATAATTTTTCATCAAAAGAAAATCCAAAAAATCGTCGTCCAAAAACGAAAAAACTTTTGTGGGGGGTTTGGAAATGGAAAATTAATAATAATTCTAAAAATATTTTCCATCATACTCATATATATAGAATAATTTTCATAACAAAAAATGCTAGTATATAATACCTATATATAGAATAGTAAATATTTATATCGTTGTACGCATGTACAGCGAAGAAATTGTACCATATGCTAGGTATATACAAAATATTTTTTATTTATTTTGAAGAAAGTATAGAACAATAAGGAAACAATAAATTGTCGGTAGATGTCTTATTTGCGAAAGAAGCAATACAAATGTAATTATTTTCTTAACGGTTACATTGTTAGATTTTAAAACTCTGCACTGTAATATCATCAGTAGACGTTAGCTGTTTTGAGCCTAGCCTCTCTTTAATTTAACAATAATTACCTCTATAAAAAAAATCTGTTACCATTATCACACGATATGTGGAAAAAACTTTTATTTATACATATTGACTTCTATTCTAAATAAAAAGGAGGCCAAAACAAAATCCCTTCCAAATTTCAAGAACTTTCTTTGCGTACTTTATTTTCTTCTTATTTATCCTGTATTTTATATGGCAGCTACCAGTTCCTGGGAAGTAAATATTTGATATTTAATAGCAAATAATGGGAATACACCAAAAAACAACCTCTACAAAATTTCAAGAACGTATATAATCTTGAACTTACTAATTCTTTGTGTACTTCATTTTCTTCCCATTTATCCCAATTTTTATGTACGGGAGCTACCCGTTCTTGTGGATCAAAACTGTAGATATTAAAAACCACAAAAACCATCCCTACACAATTTTAAGATCGTATCTCATCTAGAAATTTATATTTCTTTGTGTACTTTATAGTGCGGATGGACGGACGGACATACGGACGGACAGACAGAGATGATTTCTGATTTCCGAATGATTTCCGTGATTTATCCGAAAATGATTACTGATTTCCGAAAATGATTTTCGATTTCCAAAAATGATTTTCGATTTCCAAAAATGATTTCTGATTTCCGAAAATGATTTCTAATTTCCGAAATTATTTTCGTGATTTCTGATTTCCGTGATTTCTGAAAATGATTTCTGATTTCCGAGAATGATTTCTGATTTCCAAAATGACTTCCGTGATTTCTAAAAATGATTTCTGATTTCCGAAATGATTTCCGTGATTTCCGAAATGATTTCTGATTTCCGAAATAATTTTTGATTTCCGAAATGATTGCCGCACCCTTGTCCCATGATTTCCGTAAGTGATTTCCCTTTCGGGTACTCCTCAAGGTGGACTACTCTCCCCTTTACTATAAGGCTTGTGGTCATGGACAAATTACTTCTAATACTTGAGATCAACGGCGTCAAGGCTGTTGCTTACTCGGACGACCTTGTTGTCTTGATGCCTGGATTCTGCCAATCCATCATTAGTGATATTATGGGGAGGGCGTTGGAGCTTGTTGACAAATGGGCCAGACAATGCGGACTATCTGTCAACCCCAGTAAAACTAATCTGTTGTTTTTTACTACCAAAACGAAAATTCCTGTGTGGTTGCTTCGTAAATTGGGTGGTTCTACACTGTCTTTAAGCCCCAAGGCTTAGTTTCTATGCTTAATTTTAGACTCTAAACTTAATTTGAAGTCGAACGTTGAAGAACGGGCGAGGAAGGCAAACATTACCCTCTACTCGTGCAATAAAAATTTTGGAAAAACTTGAGGCCTTTGTCCTGAGACGATCTTGTGGATTTACACGGCTATTTTTCGATAATGTTAAAGGTACAGGAACCGTATTTTTTATTTTTTTTCTCGGCCCCGACTTCTTTGTTTTTTTCCCTAGGCAGGGGGACATATCCTGACTCCTAGCAATAGGTACGGGGGGCTGTAGCCCTCCGTTAAGAAAATTAACACAAAGCAGGGGTTCTGGGGGCGGCATTCAAAATCTAATCTGTACAAATTCATTGCAAAATGTATTGTAAAATTGTCGGACATCTTCTCAAACAGAATTTTGCCTCTACAATGAAATCAAGGTCATTCAAATTAGAAAAATAAAATCGTATGTCAAACTTTCAAAAGCTACTACTGGTTATTATTATACTGTGGCGGCATCCCCCTGATAATGTAAATGGTACAGGAACCGTATTTTTATATATTTTTTCATAAAGGGGCGTCTTTCGCGACTCCTAGCAGGGAGTGCAAGGAAAATTAACACAAAGCAAGGGGTTCGGGGGTGGCAGCCACCTGATAAGGAAAAAAGTACAAAAACTGAATTTGAAGATTTTTTTTGAACCCCGCCCTTTTAATGTGCTACGTTTGTTTTTCTTAAGCTTTAAAAGTTTTATGGCTAACTGCTCCAAGTGGCTACCTTTTATTTGACACCCACCAACATTTTGTATCTCACCCTGCCCCCTCCCTCCTACGAACAAATATATGAAAAAAAAACTGATTTTTCCCCTCCCACCTACACGGAGTGTTGGATTTGCTCCAATTTATTTTAATGATAGGTATTTGTAATTACTTTTATTTGACCCTTCCCTCAAAATATAAATTTTTCTGAAATTTTGACCAAACTTTGACCCCCTCCTCCGTCCAAACTGTTCCGTTTGAGCTTGGGGCCATAAGCGCCAAAGTGTAGATTCTCCAAAAGTTTTTTTTACAAATCGTTATCGACATTTTTCTGAAATTTGTAGTGGGTTTGTGTCTTTCCCTTCGGATAAGGAGGTTAGGAGGGTCTTGGCACAAAAGAGCAGCTAGATTTATCCAAATGTCCAAATTATCTAGTTTAGTTAAGAACGCGCGACCTAAGTATTTGTAAAATAGCTTTAACGAGGTGAAACGCTTTAGCAAGAAATCGAGTACGTTGGAGGCAGTTTGTTGACGATATGATGATGATACCACACCTATGACAAAAGAGTATTACACGATCCTTTTAAAAATAGAATACAGATTTATAAGACTTAAGAGGAAACGAGGATACACTGGATCACCCCCACTGGTCGTACCGCAAGGATCTGTGCTGGAGCCATGATGTTGGTATTTCCCGAATAAAGACTTCAGGAGTAGGAATTGTGGAATTTGCTGTGTCAATAAGTTGATACATATCTAGATTAAATTAAATTGATCGAGGTCATCGGCAGTAAAATATTGAACGAGTTAAAACTAGTCGAACACAAGACGCAAAGCAGTTGTGATATATAAACTGAAAGTTAAATCAAGAGGTTACCATCCGGTAAATGAATGAAGTATGTGGTGTACTTCTGGACAATCGAAAGCTGCCAACGTGCAAGCCGCTCTGTCAAGCATGATGATCAATGTGGAAGGTCCTAACCTTAAGAGCCGGTACTTGGACATGTTTAGTTAATTAAAAGTCAACCCATTAAAAGTGAGAAAGTATTTTTTTGGGCTTAGAGAATGTTAGCTTAAATGCTGTATAGAAAAATATTTATAAATTATATATTTTGAGGAAAGGACAAATTAGTGGACAGTGAATAAGACTCAATCTTTATTTGAAGTAATAATTATAGGTGGTCCCGAAAGGACTCAAACTCACAGAAGTCGAACAAGGACAATCAGAGAAAAACCACCTAAAATTTACCTTAGTCTTCTATTTTTTCAAAAGACTTCTAAAAGAACTATATCTCAAGTCTTCTAAGTGTGTTCTTGAACGAAAAGGATTGATGATAGTAAATCACGTGATTTGACCGTCAATGCTCCTTCGCTTTGGAGTAAAGGACACGATGCGGATTGCGGATATTTCTCAAGTTCCTCGGAAACATTTAATAAGTAAGAGATTATTCAGAAAATCTGTGATTTTCTAGAATCATGTAAATATATAGATTCGGAGGAATTGTATTTAGAATTTTAGATCGAGAATTCGATCGATTTTTTATACAAAATACTCTAATAAAATAAAGAAGTTTAAATTTATTTCTAAAATATATACGCTGCGACACTAATGTCGCTGTAAAGATGTATCAACAGCTGCAGCTGCTGTGCCAGCATTTGTTGTTTTATTTTTATTTTCTTTTACCTAAATTTGAAAAAAACAAATTTTATTAATTTCCAAACATTTTAAATCATGACGTATTTCCTCACCTTTTTTCGCCATTCATTCCACTTTTGAACGTCTGGATTTGTTAAGTCGCCTTTTATCTCCAACTGTTGATAGTAAGCCTCTCGCAATATCTTAAAAGCTTGAATATTTCGATATGGCACCTGTGTGACGGGGTCAAAGTATTTGGCAGGCATTCGAGTGATGGGACACACGTAATTTCCTTTATCCCGTTTCGGTTTCACTTTAAATATTGTCGTAAAGACTTTCTCGTCAATATCATTTTCAAATGTTATAAACGTACGCTCGCATCGGGGTCCGGTTAGGGTTGGTTTCAGTTTTACAATTGCCTCACTAAAAACCAGAAAAAATATTATTTCATCCTAAAACTGTAGGATAAACTCATACTCATCCTCATCATCGTCTTCCATTTTCAGAATTCCCGATATGTTGTGGGCATCATCGTTTCTGTTGCTTGCAGACCTTGTTTTTGGAATTTCCTCAATCAATGGCATTGCCAGGGAATGATAACGAATCGTTGGTCCCGAATAAATACGTTTTGTAGGACGGGTCTTTTTCTTCTCAATTTCCATTTGTTTAAATTTTTCCAAAGATGCCAAATTCTCTTCGGCAGTGATGACTGCCTCATCTAACAATTCCTCTTGTGTTGGAACGTAATCATCAATTTTAGACAATTTTGGTTTCTTCTTCAGGGCTTCAGTTCGTGCTTTAACTCGATGTAAGGTGGCAGCGGATTTTAGGGCTGTAGATTTACGCACTGATATTCTGCCTGAATCCAAAACTGTATAAGTAGATCTGTTGCTACGCTTGATTAGCCTTCGTGGTTTTGATTTTACTTTACTGGACTGTTTATTGGGTGATGCAGTTTTCGGTCTGGTTGTTTTGGCAGATGGTTCCTGGGTTAAATAAAAAAAAAATTATACAAAACTACAATTGTTACAATTTCTCACCTTATACGCTCGCGTAACCAATTGTTTTCTCCTCTTTGGTTTACTTTCATCTTCGTTGTCCGAAACAAGTTCATCATTTTCATCAATACTAAAGTCCGAATCTACAATATCATCTTCATCTTCATTTTTCTGGCTAAAAGAGATTGTTCAAAATATTGGGAAGAACTTCACAACTATACTATACTTACACATAATCTTTGTCATCGACGGTCTCCTGAAAGCCACCATAGGATGTCTTGTAGAAATCATCCTCTTCCTCCTCATCCAATAGTTTGGCGATTTTATTACCGGCATTCTGTCGACGTTCTCGCGTTGCTGCCATAGTAATTGCTTTTAAAATATAATTAAAAAACTTGTATTTTGGTTAAAAATAATTAAAATTTGCTAGTTTTTTGCCGCCGATCAAATTTCTAATAAAAAATATAAACAAATTTGACAGCAGCTATAAATTCGCCAAAATGTATGCAACACAAACTTTATATATATATATATATTATGGCGAAATTTTTTTGTACAGGTTATGCTATGCACCGCTAGATGGTGCTGTGTATATTAGCAATTTAAAACAGAAAACCGGGTGATTCAAAAAACATTTGTACGTTAGTTGCAAATTATATCAATATATCAATAGATAATTTGGTTGTTATAAATTCGTTTTTCATAATCTATTAGAAAATTATTTTTATAAATTTCCAAGCATTTTCTTTCAACATCCTGATTTTCTACACTTCCGAAAAAAAATTTTAGTGTTGCCATAAAGAAATGTGGCTGATTTTAGTATTACTGCGGTACAAATTTATAAATGGTTCACGTAACAATCAGCCTTATTGATTATTATATTTTTCCGCTGGAACCTACGAAAAAAAAATAAGCTACTGACATAGGTGTGCTATGACGAGATTTTAGACATAAAATTATATTAAATCAAAATATTTAAACTTGACAAACAAATTAAAATTTCTGTGTACTAAAGTTCAAATTTTCTTTTTATAATATTCAAAAATAA
>JANSTW010048958.1:0-10405 GCA_027564275.1 Diadocidia ferruginosa
ATAGGTGGGATATTATAAAATCATCGATTTTTTTATATTTAAAAAAAAACTCATACATTTCTAAATATTTAAAAAAATCATCGATTTTTTGATTATATTGATGATTTGTCAAAGAACAAAAACTAATCAAATAATGCAAATATTTTAATTATTAAAAAATTCTTGTAACTAGTTATAAATTATTTAAAGTCCAAAATCTTTTAAAAGCATTTTTTCTTAATTCTAGGAAAGACAAAGCTTTTGGGGGTAATGTCACGACTCGCGATATAATGACATACATTTTATTATTTTTTTTAATATAATTGTACTCTTGGGTGGTTTTTTATTATAGAGAAAAAACGACGAAGAAATATATAAAAAAAATTATACAACAATATAGCAAAAAAGCTACAAATTTTCCAAAAAAAAACAAAACCTTGATTTTCCTTTTAATTTCTCGCAATTCTTCTTTTCTACAAACGAATCTTTTATATAAAAAACGTTTAATCAACAACATAAACTATATTATAAACATAGACTTAAACATGCGATTATGTTAAATAGTTGAAAAAAAATATTAAAAACTTTTTTAAAAGCTTTTACCCAAACGAAGATTTTATATTTATAATTTATTTACACTTGAATTAATCTTTGCGATCTATTAATTATTATATCTAACTATATAAGATTTGGTTGAAGAGCAGATAGAGAAACTTTTGTAATATTATATTTAGTTTTATCATGTAGGTATACGAAAACAAATCAATAATTTAATTTATTTTTGGCATTTAATCACTTTGAGTATAATAATTGGGAAAAATTTGAATATTAGGATGGTAATTTTTTAATGTGTTTTTGTTCTAGCCTCTCAAGGGCTTGAAACATTCGGCTTGATACAAAACAACTGAAGAAAAATCGGACAAAATTTTACAGTCGCTCATGGCAATTTTACTGTACTATGAAATTTACATTTAATAAACTAAAAAAATTCACTCAATTGTGTGATTTTAAAACTTGATTGTTTCTGGCTCCTAACTTTCTACTTGCTACAAACCTATTGAAGAAAAATAATAAATCATTTAGAAGTCGCTCATTGCAATTTTGCTTTTATATGAAATTTTCATTTAATAAACTCAACAAAATTTCTCTTAATTGAGTGATTTTATAATATAATTTTTTTAACTTTCAAAGGCTTGAAACGTTGCTACAAAACTACTGAAGAAAAATCGGACATAATTTTAAAGTCTCTCATGGCAACTTTTCTTTTATATGGAATGTACATTAAATAAACTAAAAGAAAATTTAACTCAATTGAGTGGATTTTATAATTTATTTTTTCTAGCTCTCATAGTCGTAAAACATTCGACTTTCTACAAAACTACTGAAGAAAATTCAGTTAGAAATCGCTCATGGCAAATTTTTTTTATATGGAATTTAGATTAAATAAACTAAAAAAAAATTAACTCAATTGAGTGGATTTTATAGTATAATTTTTTTAACTTTCAAAGGCTTGAAACGTTCGATTTGCTATAAAACTACTGAAGAAAAATCGGACATAATTTTAAAGTCGCTCATGGCAATTTTTTTTATATGGAATTTTCATTAAGTACACTCTAAAAATTGCAATAAATTGAGTGATTTTATAATTGGATTTTTTCCAGTTTTCACAAGCGTTAAACGTTCGACTCGATAAAAAAAATACTTAAAAAAAATAGGACATCATTTAATAGTCGCTCATGGCAATTTTACTTTAGGATATTTTCTAAAAATACACTCTAAAAAAATTGCACTCAATTGAGTGATTTTAAAATATGATTTTCTAGCTCTCAAAAGCTTGAAACGTTCAACATGCTACAAAACTACTGAAGAAAAATCTGACATCATTTAAAAGTGGCTATTTTCATTTAATACATTTTAAGACAAATTTGACTCAATTGGGTGATTTTATAATTTCATTTTTTCTAGCTCTCAAAGGCTTAAATCGTTCGACTTGCTTAAAAAATTACTCAAGAAAAATCGGACATCATTTGAGTGATTTTATAATTTCATTTATTCTTGCTCTCATACGCTTGAAATATTCGACTTGCTACAAAACTACTGAAGGAAGAAAAATCGGACATCATTCAAAAGTTGCTCATGTCAATTTTACTTTTATATGGAATTTTCATTTAATAAACTCAAGAAAAATTTACTCAATTTAGTGATTTTTTAATTTTATTTTTTCTAGCTCTCAAAGGCTTAAAACTTTCAACTTGCTACACAAGTTGCTCGGAAGAAAAATCGGACATAATTTTAAAGTCGCTCAAAAAATTTTACTTTTATATAGAATTTTCATTTATTACATAGAAAAATTTCACTCAAGTGAGTGATTTTTTTATATGATTTCTCTCAAAGACTTGAAACTTTCGACTTGCTAAAAAAATACTCAAGAAAAATCGGACATCATTAAAAAAATTAAAAAAAAAATCGGTAAAACTGACTAGATCTAGAATTAATTGAAATTCACTCAAATAATACCAAAACATATTTATTGACTTAAATTATGAGAAATTTGATTTTTGCAGGTTATTTATAGATTTAAGAATCTGGTAATATTGAGCGTATATTTTAATTATATTGATTACAAATTGTGAGTGAAAAAACTCAAAATAAATCAAGAATAATCTAATTTTGATGAAAATTGGTTAAGTGTCAAGCACTCAAAATAAAGTGAAAATAACTTTTTTAAATTAAATAATTGACAGTAAAGCGAAATCTAACCCGTTCTAACTTTATTTATTAAGTTTAATAATTTTGAAAATATTTAAATTTTTTATCGTTCAATATTTATTTTCAAAATTTATTACTTTCGGAATATTTTGAATACTTGGGCTCAATATTTTTTTTAAATTGGCTTATTTACGGTATGGAGTTGCTGAGAACACTCCACCTTTGATATGACCGTCAATGAAAACCATGGTATCAGATAGAAAAAAGGATAAAAATGGTATATTTTGATTTTTTTTCGCTCAATAATTATTGTCAAGAATGGATTATTTTAAGTTTTTTTCGCTAAATATTTATTGTCTAAATTAGATTTTTTTTATTTTCAGAATGTTGTGAGTTTATTTTTTTCTCTCAATAATTATTTTAAAATTTGGATTACTTTTTGTTCATTTTTGCTCAATATAATTATTGTCAAAATTAGATTATCTTCAAAAAATATATTGGGTATTTTTCCGCCTATTAATAATTATTGTAAAAATTGGATTATTTTAGAAATACTTTGAGCTTTTACGCTCAATAATTATTATTGTTATTATTATTTATTATTTATTTATTTTGGAATACTTATTGTTTATGTTCGCTCAATAATTGTTCTCGCCCTCGGTATATTTTGAGTTTTTTTTTATGCACAACAATTGTTGTCAAAATTTACATTTTGATTACTCTTTCACTCATTCAGCTAATTTTGAGTGAATATAGATATCTAGTGCTCAATAATTACGATATTTTGATAATTATCAAAAAACGAGTCCGTTTTCGATCAAAGTTGAGTAATTTCTCTATTGTTATGGCAGTTATTAAAGACACCTTCAATTTTGGTAATGTTGCACGAAGCTTTTAGGACTTTTAAGCTTTTTTCTCTCACATAATTTATCTCACAGTATGACGTGAAATGTGTGCAATGTGCACATTACTAAATGGAATATAAAACTACTAAAAGTGCTTCCTTACAGAATCTCTTCCCACTTCGTCCAAAAGATTCGAAGCTATACATTGAATGTTAATTTGTAATTAAATATTATATTTTGTTCTATATAATTATAATTTTACTAAGTAACAATAATTATACAAATATTTTTTGCCAGATTTTTCTATATTATACATCATGTTATACATCACAACACCTATCTTTTTATTGAAAATTGTATGTCCTTTATCATTTATATATATATATACGTATGTCTATATAAGTACTTGAAAGTATATAGCTTTCAGTCTATATTATACATATAAAAACATTCCTAGTTCAATATAGATATATATATATATATATAGATGTGTATTCATCATCAACAACAACAAAAACTAAAAGTCTGTGTAGCAGCATTCCCTGGAATCCTTGAAAAGCCTCACACAGCCCTGGGAAATTCGTTATATGTGTGTATATGTATGTTCAAAAATATTCTATATTGGGGCTGACGAATCTCTATCTATAATAATATAGAGAAATATAAAATAGGTTGTAGCCTTATACAGAACATATCTACATTTATATATTATACCTTTTCAAATATTATAAACATATAGACTATATATACACATCTGTATAAAAATATCCTTTTTTATTGCGCAAACGTTTCCATCAATTAACGAATGTACCAAATGTATACGTATAACTATATTCTATGCGACGAGAATTTTCCGAAAAAATTCAGTTGGGCGCGACACGTGGTACGGACTAGACACTCCTTAGAAAACGGATATCTCGCGTATCCTTATATACAATTCTTGTCAGTCTTATCAAAACTTTCGCGTAATTTAGATCGGTTTTTCGTTTTAGTTTTTTTGGGGCGATGTGTTTTGAAAAAGAAAATTATAAATAAAAAAAATCGTCCTTAAACAAAATTTTGTTGTCCTTACCGCAATTTATCTGTTAAAGTAATTTATCTATCGCAGATGAAATATAGTTTTACATAGAAAAGGATAATTTAGAATATTTTACGGTTAATAGTGTGTTCCTTCTACCTAAATATAGTTTTTAGAAATCTATCTAGTTGAGTTATCTTTTATAGTTTTGAAGAATAAAATGTGATTTGTGTTTATTTAGCTAGAAACAAAAAATCTGCTAAAAATGTTACTTGCATTAAATTTAAATAATCTCATTAGTGGCGAAAATTTAATAAATATAACCTTAACCTTATAGGTTTTTCGTGTTACTATAGATAATGAGTTGTGTTTAGTTATACTTATAAAGGAAATAGTCTGACTTGTTTTTAAATTTTCGGTTAAGTTTAAAGAATAAATATTTTGAAAAATTGATATAAAGCAAAAAAATATAAATAAAAACCCGCGGATATAAAAGAAAATTATAACCAAATTATATTATTCTGTGTTTGAATATTATATATTTGGAATATTGTGTGTTGTGTGTTATATAGAAATTTATTACTTAGCACTGTGCTACTCTCTGCCAATGTGGAATTTTTAGCTTATATAGCCTGCTTGCTGCTGAACAAGGATAATAAAGATTGTAAGCGAATATTTCGTCTGTTTTGTGTTTCTTTATATCGCAGATTATTTTATTAAGAAACATTATTATAATATTTTTTTCTTTATTTTCATTTTTTTTTCATCTTACGTCTTATACCCGTAATAAATTTTTATTTATATTCCTATATATATACATTTTATATGTTGTAAGGAATATTTTCGGTTTTTAGGGATATACTAAAATACTATAAGGATTTGTGCAGTTAGAAGCAACATTAAACGTATAAAAATTCGAATAAAAAGCATATAAAATTTGATTAAAATCTCATGTGTGTGCGTATGGAAAGTTGTGAAAATTTTCGGTGTTATTATTTTATTAAAAAATTTTTGGTGGTAGAAATCCATTTAGTACTAAGAGAAATAAATAAATCAATACTTTTTTAGGCGCAAAATGAGTTTTTTAAAAATAAATAAAATTTTGGATAACAACACTTTGAGTTAAAAAAAATAATTTATTGATGTTTACTTAAATTAACAGAAACATACTATTTAGTTAGATCTTAGGATTTTTGTTATATAAATTATATTTTTTTATAAACTTGGCGAAATGTTTATGAAACGGCTTTATGAAAATGTAAAAATGATAAATTTATTCTCATAAAATTTTTTGATAATTTATCATGTTTATTGAAATATTTATAATGGTTTATAAAAAAGTCATCCTGAAGAAATAATGGATTTTAAGCTAATTTCGTAGAATTTCATAAAATTCCAATAGAAACTTGACCAAATTGTTTATTTTTTGTGCAATTAAAAAAATTCGATGAAATCTTAAGCTACCTATTCCAGAAATTTAATTTAAATGCAAAAAGCATTTTAAATTAAATTCAATGCAAATTTTACTTGAAATTATTTAATATATATTTAAAAATTAAAAAAAAAACTTAGTAAAATCTTTAAGTTTCTTAAGTAGCCTGACTATATTATAGATTTTCAGCAGGACAGTCCTGATTTCAGAGGTGTGTCCTGATGTCCTGCCTGATTGTCAAAAGTTTAGTATTTGTCCTGATTTTTGATCATTCAAACTTATATTTCAATTTTTCGTTTTATTGTAATTTATTTAGAGTAGATGACAATTGTCATCCTGTATGAAACCAAATTCAGGACTAGAAACAAAAATCTGAACCATTTTTCTTCTTTGAATTTGAATGCTTTTAAAAATGCTATATAAAAAAGGACTATATTCAAGCAATTATTAAAAAAATTAAATTAACATGTATTTTTTATTTATATGAAATATTTTTAGACTGCCAGTTCCCGAAAAATCCACTATTACTTATTTTGAGAATTATTTGTAATATGTAAATTCAAAATTTATTTTGCATTTTTAAATTCAAACCAGTGCAAAATTTTCGAGGTCATTGAATGTAAACTAAATTCTGACTTCAGTTTCTGGAGCTGCCCACCCAACATATCACTTTTTGAATTCTCAAATTTATGCCAATTTTTTTGGTCGAGTTTTGGTTTGCTCGTCTTTATCTTGTTACTTATTCGGATTTCTTCATACAATCTTTAGACGAAATACACAAGTTTTGTAAATTAGTGGAGGCCACATTTTCGACCAATCACAGTTTTTGGGTTTCTGGAGGTATTTTATTGTGAAAAACATTTAAACTTAAGATTGCGTTGAGAAACTTAACGAGATATAGCCGTTTAAAACCAAAGCTCTTTAAAATTAAATAATTAATTCAAGCACTAGTCCTTTTTAAATTTTTTAATTACAAAAACTATATATGAAATACTTAAAAAAATGGTTCACATGGTTTTTTGTCCTGATTTCGTTCCATATATTTATGGTCAGCCTATTCTTAAGACAATTTTTAAAAATATTTATATATATATTTTTATTTATTATGAATAAACAAAATAATAACACTATGCTTCAAAATCAGAAAGTTTAAATCATCTAGTGATCTAGTGTAGTTGTAGGACAATTAAGATTGAGTTGAGAACAACAAGATCTCATTTTTTTAAATTTTTGAGACATCCTAAATATTCGAATTACCATTAGAAAACTGTTTAAGTTGAGTTATACATTTTAACTTCACTATTGTTACCCGATTTAATATTTTTTAAATGTTTCTGAAAGTAAAAAATGTCAGGGACGAGGTTATTGAAATAGATCGAAAATTATTATCAAAAAATTATAGAAGCTTTTGTGCTTGGATTTTCGATCGTTTTTTTTTTACATCGAATTTGATTCAATCAACTCCAGTACTTTTTAAATATATTTATTGTTTAGTTATTGTAACAATATAGTAAAAAACATTTTTAATGTTTCAAATTTCAAAAATCTTGTTCTCATATTTTCAACATTACCGCCATTTTATGACCACAATTTACTGAAATTGAACTACAAAATTTTTAATTTACCAAAATTCGCTTGATTACTAATAAAAAGAGTAGGTTTTGGTAAAATTGGTTGAAAATGTTCGAAATTACAGTATTTTTTAATTTGTCAAATGGAAAATTCTTGATCTATAGTCTATTATTAAAATATTTAAAAATGACTAAATTGAAAAATTTATCTTTAAACGAATCCTGTCTAGTGTATAAATATTTTAGGGAGCTAGAAGGGGCTACTCTGACCAACATTTGTTCTAAAAGTTTCCCGCGCTCATCACAGAGGAGGAGGCGATAAATACTAAAAAGTACAATCCATTCATCTTTATGTGAAGTTGTAGGTTCAAAATTACTGTCTAGGGCCGGAATTTTTTTTATCACTATAGTGGCGTATTTCCTTATAAAGGCATTATGCAAGTTAGGCAAATTTCTAGTGCCCCCGACTCAAAAGAAGCTTGGAAATTATAAAATGTTTTGAAATTTTATTAACTTTAAAAGTATATTAAAATATATATACACATTTTTGTGTGTTGTTAGTTAGCAAAATCTCATTTATTTTACTGATAAATTACTCTGTGTAAACCTATTCAATTAAATATTTTTCTAAAAGGACAATTTTCAATTTTTTTCCAAATGTTTACAATATTATGTATGAAAAAAAGGATTCGTTTACAAAATACATGCAGCATTTGGAAAATTCTTTTTTTGGTTATTTCGTAATTTAAAAAAAAAATTTTTTTTGAAAAAATATTAATTTTTTGACGATTTTTCAACAAATTAATTTAAATTTAAAAAACAGATTTTATTAACATTTTTGTAGATTCCTATTATTTCGAATCTATTTTTGCATTTCAATTAATTTATTGAAATTATTATTAATTATTTCTGTTATCCTGTCTGACTGACGACATTTTTCAACTGGGCCTATATATACATTTTCATGCGAAAGTGTTCACTAATAAAAAATGTAGTGTCTTTATTTTCACATCCCAAAAGTGTGAAAATCTGGCTTTGACAAGAGTTCATAAAAGTTGTGTATTTTAGTGTGAAGAACATTTTGTCTGAAGATTGCATTGACATTGCAAAATCAAAGATCGAGCAATTAAATTGATGATGGCAAAAAAATGTTTAATTAAACTATAAAAACCCAAATGCAGTTTCACTTATGCGAAACTATATCTGTCTGGTCGTAAGCAGTGTGTCTCTTTAGGCAACTGTAGTAACTGTATATCGTCATTTTTACCGCTATATGATGGGGTGCCCCAGGGATCCATTTTAGGACCTTTACCTTTTAATATCCGTCCCCGTTCGTCCGTCCGTCCGTCAGCAACATATCAGACACAAGAAAGTTTTACACCAGTCGAGGGATTAGGTCAATTTTTGCTGAGGATGTCTTATTAGTGATCTCATAGTTTGAAATTGAAGTTAGGGTCTCCAGGTCAAATATGAAGGGCATTTTTGAGAAATAAATCGTATGGGGGCCCGATAAATATGAACATAATATAGAGAACCTTTTTTACCACTGGGCGGATTGCACCAAATTTTGATAGGGGTGAGTTTTAAGAGATAAGCAGTTTAAAAATTGCATTTGGAGTCTCTAGGTCAAAGATGAAGGGCGGGGGGGCTTCTATACGATTTTTTTAATGCCCAAAAAATATGAGCATATAGAGAAAGTTTTGGAAAAAAGTTTTTTTCTTGGAGTGTGTTATCCAACTCCACTGACGAAAGGTTAGCCTAGAAATAGTGTCGGCCTTTGTCGGTATGAGTAAAAAACATCATTTTTTTTTAACTTTCTTGCGTATGCTGGAACCACAGGCTTTGGCGAATAGCTGAAGCCACATAATATTGCAAAAATATTCACTTTTCGTTAATCGATTAGCTTGTTCCTAAATTTAAAATTTGTTGACACTCACGATCGAAAAAAAAGTAAATATTTTAGTGCAATGCTTGTCGGTATGAGTAAAAAACATCAATTTTTTTAAAGGCTCTGGCGTAAGCTAGAACTACAGGCTCTGGCGAATAGCTGGGGCCACATAATATTGCAAAAATATTCACTTTTCGTTAATCGATTAGCTTGTTCCTAAATTTTTAAATAAAATGACATATTATGTTAAAAAAGGTGTAGTTTAAATTGAGATTAATTAATAAATTATTAAATTTAAGTTTTTAATTCAGAAAATAATTTAATACATTTTTTTCATATTTCTGTTGAATTCTGTTTCATAGAAAAAAATAGTTTTAAAAAAATCATGCAGAAGATTGTTTAAAAAATTATTGTTGATGATTTTATAAAAATCTATTAATAATTATAAATTATAATATATGTGGTATACTTCTATATATAGATGCAGGATGATATATTATAATTAAAAGCTCTAAATACATTTAATAACAACAACTCTTTATTAAAGAAAAAACGCAAGTTTCAAGAAAGTTCTCTATTTTCTTATATTTTTTTTAAATTAAAACACAAAAAATAAATTTTCTTATCGAAATATACACGGAGAGAAAAAATTAGACTTATTATACTTGGATCTATAGTATATTTTCTATCGGTTTTGCGTCTACTTTTAATTTGCTTGATTCACAAAAGCTTTTCTATTGACTTAATATACTAAATGTTAGTATACAATACTAAACAAAATTGGAAAAATTAAATTCTAAAATGTTTAACTTTTGACTTTCTAAAAATTAGAAATGAAAGCTCTTCTCTCCGTGTATAAAGTAATATAATATTATATACGATTTACCATCTATACATAAATAATTCAAAGAATTTAAATATTTAATGATTTTATCCACAGATGATAAATTAAATTAGATTTTG
>JANSTW010048980.1:0-12915 GCA_027564275.1 Diadocidia ferruginosa
AAACTTAACTGGTTATATAAATATTTCAGTAAACTTTATTTTTTATTGAAAGAAAACGGCTTAAAACTTTCGGTCTTTTTGTGATTTGTTTAGGGATAATTAAAATTAGTTAAAAGAGAAAATCAAGAAGGACTATATATGTGAACTTTAAAGCTATCATACGCACATATGTACTAAATAAATACATTCATTCATCTTTCACACTAATACATATATTAATCAACTAATTTCCTGAAACTCATCAATATTTATTGAAACAAAAGTCATGTGTAACTTACAATTATTTTTTTTAAAAAGTTCGTCGGCTTGGATAATGTTTGTTAATTGTTTCGTAAAAATTTATATTTTCCAAATTGTCAAATAATAAATTATTATTATATGCATATAAAAGGTATTGAGGATATCTATATCTTTCAAAAGTCATAAGTTCGTCATCTCTATACTGCAACTCATCAGAAATTAAGTGATTTTCATGAAAAACCATATTTTCTAGGTTTTGTATGGAGAATTTAATTACCGTGTTCAAAAATGGCGAGATATCCGATTCTTTATATAGATTTTTATTTGTAATATATTTGTTGTTGTTGTAGGATGGACCTAAGAAATTAATGCACTTTCGCAAAATTTTTCTCTCCAACAGATTTATTTTATTAATCTGCCCGTACGATACATTGAACCATATAATAAATCCATACAGCAAAATGGGTCTTATTATTTGTTTATATAGTAACAATTTTATATCCTTACTTGTTGCTGCTCGGGGATTTAACACAGGATTAAGCTGAGTCAGAGCAATTTTAGCTTTTTCAGTTATTAATTGAATATGCTTATTAAATTTGTACAGGTTCGTGAAAGTTATTCCAAGGTATTTTATTGATACGTTATTTGGAATTTTTATTCTATTTATCTGGACGTGTACATTTGGAACTCTTTTTCGATACGCTGGTCTTCTAAAAACTATAGACTG
This sequence comes from Diadocidia ferruginosa, assembly GCA_027564275.1. NCBI lineage: Eukaryota > Metazoa > Arthropoda > Insecta > Diptera > Diadocidiidae > Diadocidia > Diadocidia ferruginosa. The sequence goes on from JANSTW010048980.1 coordinate 968, forward strand.
TGTTTTTTCTATATTAATTTTAATTTTCCATTTCTCGAAATATTCCCTAATAGCATATAAATGCGCATTGACATAGGCTGTTGCGTATTCTGCAATAGAATGTGCACAATACAAAATTGTGTCATCTGCATACATGATAATTTTGCATAAATCAATGGGTGTATTTCTAGGAGACTTTGGTATATCGGATAGGTACAAGTTAAATAATATAGGAGCCAACAGTGATCCCTGGGCTGTCCCCGCCAAAATATCACATTTATTAGATAATATGGAATTGCCAGAGTTATCAAATGTTAAAACTTGAAATGTTCTATTTATCAGATAGTTGTAAATAATTTTAATTAGAAAATTCGGAAATTTATACATTGTATACAGTTTATATATAAGACCGCCTATCCACACACTGTCAAAAGCTTTTTCGACATCTAGAGCACAAGCTACGATATATTTTTCATTCCTAAGTCCAGAAACTATATCACTCGAGAATTTTAATAAAGCATGATTTGTTGAGTGACTTTTTCTAAAACCAAATTGAAATTCTGGTATTATCTTTTCAAAATTTTCAAAAGACTCTATCCTATTTCTCAATACTGCTTCGAAGATTTTGCTCATACAACATAATAAAGAAATTGGTCTATAATTACTGGGTAAGTGATTGGGCTTTCCCACTTTCGGAAACGGTAGAACTATTGCGTTTTGCCAATCCTGTGGAAAATAACCTATATTCATACAATTATTAATAATTATTACCATTTTTATCGCAAATATTTGAGGTAGTTTTTTGATTAGGTAATTGGATATTTTATCCGAACCACTAGATTTCTTTGGTTTTAATTGTTTAATTATCGTGCTAACTTCATTCAGGTTAGTAAATACGTCAATATTGTGGATAGTTCTAAATGCATTACTACCATCACTTTTAAAATCGACAGAGAAATGTTTCATTAATTCTGGACTAAGTGAATTGAATTTAAATTTCGATGAAACTAAATCGTCAATTTCAGCAGTTGTTACTGGGTTTCCTAAATTGGTGCTTGCTATATGAACGTTTTGAAATTCTTTTGATAATAAGTTGACTTTGTCAAGTGGATCCGAATGAATCATTTCTCCACTGTTTTGTATTTCAGTCAAGTCAGGAATAGATGGAAAAGCTTTACGTTGCGTTATTATATTAACTTTTTTAAATATATTTCTATCTTTTTTAAGTTGTAATAACGTGTTTTTTATTTTATTCTCCTTAGCTAATTGCACCTGAATTTTTATCATTATGTTCAGACATTTAATTTGTGATAAATAAAAATGATTATTACTTGATAACGGGTTTCTTTTAACTTTTCTTCGAAGAGAATTTTTGAAATTTATTATTTTAATGGTTGATTCAGGTAAATCTATCTGATTACCGTCAAATATTTTTTTATTTGGTACGTTGTCGTTCTCCGCCTTTGAAATTATTTCTGAAATTTTAGATATATTTGTATCGATTTCATTTTTTGTTAATAATCTATTATCAGGTAATTCTATTTCAGATAGGCAATTTTTTGATTGTCTCCAGAAACCGAACCAATTTGCTTTAGAATAATCCTTTCTCTCTACTATAATATTACGATTAAAGCAAGATTGGCAATTAATAATTAATTCAACAGCGTTATGGTCAGAAGGAAAATCGTAAGTTTTTAATAGGTTATTGTGATTAGGTGGGAACTTAATTGAAATATCTTTATTACAAATAAAAAAATCTATGAAACTAGAGCGACTTCCTGCCTCATAAGTGGGCAAAAGAGAAAATAAATGTTTGACAAGGTGTGAATGTCTATTTAACCACAATTTTAAATTATTACCATTTGAGTTATTAGAAGCGTTTGACCAACTTATGTGTCTTGAGTTAAAATCTCCTCCAATTACAAATCTGTCGTTGCCGTTTGATACAATGTCTAATAAATTGTCGATATCTTTTCCCAAGTCCTCATGACGTGGATTGTTATTATAAATAGAGAATATATAAAACGGCTTTCCATCCGATAATTTTAAATTAACCGCAGTATATTCTAGAGAATCCGAAGTTTGACGAGTTTTTAATATTTCAATCTTTAAATACCTTTTATATAATATAGCAGTTCCTCCACCCATATTACCTACTGTTCTGTCATTTCTAACTATATTATAATTTTTAAATTTTAGTTTATGCATTGGTCTTGTTTTTGTTTCGCTTAAAAGAACTAAATGTGGGTCGAACTTTTTTAAAAATATGCTTAATTCAGATCTTTTTACGTTACTTACAAGGGAGTTAACATTAAGTGACATTATTTTTAAATCATTAATAAATATGTTATCCATTACGGGGTTTCGATTAATGACATTACAAATCCGATAATGCTTAACTGTTTTTCTAATTTATCTGCAATTTTTTTATATTCAGGAATAAATTTATTAACGCTTTTAATCAAAGACACAAAATCACGACCGAATAAATTTTTACATTCGTGATCAAAAAATGAAAACGTATTTTCTCTTTCACTATCCAATAAAGTTTCCGGAATCATATATGAGTTCGATTCAATTATATTAGCTTGCGAGCTGGAGATATTATTATTATTTTGATTAAGTGGTGGGAAATTAGTATTTTTTTTGGACTTGTGATTGTAATTATTGTTGTTATTACCTAGCAATACATCTGAAAAAGAAAGATCATTTTTATAAAAATTTGTATAGGCTTTGCTTTTTAATTCTTGTTTTTGTTGCTGCATCTGTCTTAAATTTTCAATCTTGTCTTTTTGTCGTTGAATTAATAGTCTATAAGCTGGACATCCACGAAAACTCGCTGGGTGCCCTGGTTGTTGACAATTTACACATACAGGAGGTTGGATCGTAGAATTATTTTCAGCATCGGTTTCGGGTTCGGCATCATTTTTAGAAGGATTTGTAACTAAACATTCACCTATTGCATGAGACTTTGTACACTTGACACACCTTTGTGGCATGCCACAGTTAGACGCTGCATGTCCAAAGCGTTGGCATCTGTAGCATTGCATCATTTCTGACTTTTTTAAAAGTTCCCAAGAAATACTTTGATTAAGGATGTATTTGATTCCAAATATATCCTGAATTTTAGAAGTAGGGGCGAATTGAACTAAATATAAATTTGTATCTTTGGATCTTGATGTTCTGTATTTAAACGCTTTAATAAAGGTGGTAGATTCACTAACAAATTTTAAATTTTTAAGTTCATTTGTAATATCCTCTATATCGTATGTTGTATGAACACCTCTTAAAATGACGTTTACCGGCTTTATCTCTCTTGGTGTATACGTATAATAATTATTTTTAAGTTCATTTAATATAGTAATAGTTTTTCGATAGTCTTGCAGATTATAAGTTGTTATGTATGACATATTTTTATTTATATTTTTTATGGTAAAGTTGTTGTGCTCTAATTTTGAGTGCATCTCTTTATTTAATATTTTTAGATTAATGTTGTATACCTTTATGGGAGGCATTATCTTTTTTTCAGGAATTACTCTGGGTTTTTTTACATTTTCGACTTCTGTTGTATTGGTTTTTTTTCGTTTATTATTTCTTTTTTTCTCTCTAAATGATTGACTTTGTATGTCTTCATCGGCTTCTGACAAATCAGAGTAATAATTATCGGTTTGTACGGAATAATCCATATCTTCATCTTTTCTGTTATTTATAGAACTCATTGTACTGCTCACATTTTTGTAGATAGGCAACATATATGTAAATATATATTTTATTCCATGTAAAGTCTTTTTAAATACTATTCAAATTTGTGGAAACTTATATATATTTTAATATATTTATTGTTTATGCGTTTAATAAATTATATTATTTATTTATGAAAGTTTTTTTTTATATATATGCGTATAATGTATATATATAATATTTTTTAATATAATCACTACACATGTGAAATATATTAATCTTAACTGAATATCTTAATTTTTTTTTGTCCGAAAAAAAAATATTTTTATATTAATAATAATAATATTAATATTATAATGGAGTTTACTATCACTTTAGTTCAATTTTAATTATAATTTGTACAAAGGTAACATATTTTTCTAATTAAATATAAAGAAATTTTAGAAATATTTGTAATTTTTTATAGAAATAATCTATCAATTTTCAAAAATATATGTTTACAGCACCGCTGTTCGCACAAGACTCCAAAAAATTTAGCGATTTTATATCAATATAATTTCTTAAGCAATATGCTTCGTTCACTACTATATACTCCCCCTTCTCTAAACTTTATTATACAATTATTTAAAACTCATTTTTTTACTTTTTTTTTTTATATTTTGTCCTTAAAAAATAATTCAGCCATTCTATATCAATATAATTTCTAAAGCAATATTCTTGGTTCACTACCATACTCCCCTTAATTCTCGAATTATAATATTATTAACAAATAAGTTCTTTAATTGTGGCCATTAATCTAAAAACAAATGGACTAATGACAAATATGAAAAGGGTTTTAGTAAATGCAATCAAAATTATAAGATGATCGAGATTAAAATTGTACCTGGCAAACATTATTGTCTGCTGAGAATATTTTAAACACAAATTGCAATAATAAAATATGAAATATATATGTAAAAATATACCAGTGACGGCCGCTAAAAATATAATTGAACTGAAGACATATTATAAATAGTCCAAAAGCTGTATTAAAACAACTAAAAAATAAGCATTCACAGTAAAATCTGTCAATGTTATCCTTGTTAAAGAAGCAATATTAAACACACATTGTTTAGTTTCAGAACGCAACCCCAGGTACAGAAATATGAAAAAAGAAAAACAAAAAGCAAACGTGCACCAAAACGATATGCGGGTAAGGATTCTTTGAAATTCTATATAATAATAAATAAACATATAAGACCTCTACAGCTTTATTTACATTATTAATATCTTTATTATTAAAATCTTTACATTATTAATATCTTATTAATCGAATTATTAAACAAAGTGAATAAAAAACCTATAAAATAGTTAAATATAGCCCAATTTCATGATCAGGTACAGTGCGAAAATGATTAAAAATAATTTATTTGAATGCAGACGAATAAACGATATATATGCGTGCGCCCAGGACCCATTATATTGAATATACTAATTTCATTTTTGCTTTTACTATTCATTAAAAAAAATACATATAATATATGGAGTTTGTATGAAAATAGTACAAACTTTAATTTAGGTCAAAATTGTCAAATTGCAGGGACCCATTTATTTTACGTTTTACGATCCCCTGATTCAGAAAACTAAAAAATAAAAAATGATCGTCCGTCTGTCCGTCCTTCCTCGAAATAATGTCTTCAAGAAAGTTTTACACCAGTAAACGGATTTGGCCAAGATTTAGTAAAGGTAAGTTTTTAGTAATTCGTAGTTCTGATATTGCATTTGGAGTCTCTAGGTCAAAGGTAAAAGGCTCCCATACGATTTTTTTTTCTAAAAATGGCCGAAACATATGAAATACATAGCGAAAGTTTTTACCAGTAAGCGGATTTGGCCACATTTTGGTAAGAATTAGTCTTTAGTAGTGCCATATTCCAGAATTTTATTTGGTGTTTCTAGGCCAAAGGTTAAGGTTAAATATTTGTTGGTAAAAATCGCCGAAATTTTGGTAAAAATTAGTTTTAGTAGTGCCATACACCAGAATTTTATTTGGTGTCTCTAGGTCAAAGGTTAAATATTTTTTGGTTAAAATCGCCGAAAAATATGAGCATATTAAGAAAGGTTTTTACCGGTAGACGGATTTGGTCAAATTTTGGTGAGAATGAGTTTTTAGTGATCCCATACTCTCGGATTACATTTAGATTAAGAGGGAGGCTCTCATATAATTTTTTTCTAAAAATGACCGAAAAATGTCAGCATATATAGAAAGGTTTTTATTCGTAGACAGATTTGGCTAAATTTGGGTGGAAGGGTAAGTTTTTAATGCGGTCCAATACTTTAGGATTGTATTTGGAGTCTCTGGGATTCCACTTGGAGTCACCAGGTTAAAGACGAGGGCCTCACATCTTATTTTTTATTGTTGTAAATATCTTAATATTTTAAACCTTTTGTTTTAAAAGGTGAACTAGTAGAGGATGTTTTGGTTTGTGTCAGTTTTCTAATGATACAATATAGTAAAGGCATTTCAGTTATACTGGGGGCTCTCGGACCGATTTTTGTCTAGTTGCTTTTGTAATATGTAGAAATAATTTCAAAAAAACAAACAAACAAAAAACCCCTTTATATATTTTATATTTTATATAAAAATAACAATTTTTTTAAAGATTTTAGTTTAAAAAAAGCAGCTGCTATTTGTCTTCTACAACTTGATTTGTTGCAAGACTAAACCATAATGATGCTGAAATTAAATTTTTCCCCTTTATATATGCATCATAAGCTCCTCCCATTTGATAATTCGATGATGTTGGTAACGCTAAATCGTATTTTTCTTAGTGGAATTGTGTTAAACGCGCCTTAAGAAGTTTTCACTTCAAAAATATTTAAATTCATTTTGCGTATAGTTTCGTAAGTATAAAAGGATAGTTAGCACAGTATACTAATTTTAATTTGGAATATTTTTTATGTGGTGAAATTATTTAATTTAACAAATCTATTACGATATATCTTGGAGTTTTTGCATGCTGAACTACAGAAGAAAAAATTCTTGAAAGGCATAATTTTAACAACCTATAAAGGAGAATTTAGTCAATACTGTGGCGGTGAAGGGACCAGAAGTAAGTCATCAAAATAACAAAGTATTCGACGATATGTGTAAGATTTTAGATTTTTATACCTTTCTATAGTTATTACTTTATAGAGTTGGTCAAAGAAATAGTAAAAGCCCACATTTCACATATACTACTACGGGTGCTTTCGAAACAATGTTTTATCCTCAATTTATTAAAATTTATGTGTTTGGTTGTTTGGTATTTCTTTTTTTTTTTTCGTAATCCAATAATAATAAATAATCCTTTTTTAATTCGATTTTTTTTTTTGTGGAAAAACCTAGATATATAAAACCAAAATAAAAGCTTCTTCTATATATATAGTTTTTTTCTTCTTTGTGAATATATAAGTATTATTATTATAAATAAATCTTTTAGCCAAACTTTAAATGTTTTCTTTTTTTTGTAGAATTTAGAGTTGAATTTGTATTATATTATACAGCATCCCAATATGTAAAATGGTTTGTATTTTTTTTGTTTTCCAAAAGATGTATATTGAAATATATACGTTTATATTCCGTTGAGAATTCGCAACATATCTTTTGAAATTTCAATTTATTTTTTTACGTAATTTTGTTGTTGTTCAAATCAGTTGTGCATACAAAATTGAAAATTTGTGTTTATATATCGGGCAAAAAAGGGCAGAATTTATTTATTATATTGAATATTTTTATTGTTTTAAAGTTGTGTTGTCCTACATTGACGAAATTTATTTTTATGAATTTTTTCAATATTTATATACGAATATTTAAAAATGTATGTACAAATTCTTTTGGTAATTAAGCTTTTTAAAAAAAAATCAATAAATTTTTATTGATTAGCTTAATATAAAGCATCGTCATATTCATATATACAAATAAAATAATAAAGTTAATCTTGCATATAATATAGCTGGACAACAATTTGAAAACATATTTTTTGTCCTTCTACATAAAAAAGACTTTCTCAAATAAAATCTATTGTGATAAAGATTTTTTTCTAAATGTTTGGTTGTAGACCTTTATCCATTAAAAAAAATTGATTGAATGTTTTACATATAAACTCAGAATATATATGTATATTATGTATAAGAAGAGTTAAGGGACGAACAATAATATAATGGTTGCGATTTTTAAAAGCAATATTATTATTTATCCAAACATCGTCCTAAACTCCTTTTAACGTATGATATCTAATAAAAACAAAATATCTATCCACTCTATATATCTGACTCAGAGTCTATTTGCATATATATTTTTCTTTGTATATCAGACTCGATGAATCCTTTTTCCCTAGTTATATGGCGAATTGTTGTTCAGATTTACATATTATGTAAATGGTTAATGTTACAGTGGATATATTATAAGCTTTCTTTGATGTATTTTTTATTTGATATTATTTTTTTGGTAACAAAGCTTACCGAATGCTGCATTTAATATGTATATTTACTGAAGAAATCTGCACACTTTTGTCCAATGAATAGAATCGATTCCATAATATTTAAGATTTATTCAAAAATAAAGACATATAGTAAATATTCGTTTCTGGGCCCTATAATAGTTTTGGGTTTGTTTACATATTATAATTGATCGATTAAATTTTATGAAAAACAATTTAAATAATTTTTTAGCAATCTTCTTTTATTGGAAACATTTTGAATCCCGATATTTAACTGAATGGGTGTTTTATATTAAATCACAACTATATATTTAAAAAATCGTATAAAAAAAGGATTTTATTTTATGTTAAAATAACTAAAATTTAATGTTAGATTAATATATTTGAGTAAAACTCAAAAACTTTTTGAGGAAAACTCAAAAATATTTTAAAATATGTTGTAGAGTAAATTTGTCCATATATATTCTGATAAGAATTTATAGTTTAATCTAAACATAAATATCAATTTCCAGCGCTGTACCCAAGAACATATACAAATAAAGAAGAGACATTCAATGTTAAAAATTGTCCCCAGAAAATTTTTGAATAGCGCCGCGAGTGTTGAAAAAAGTAACTATCGACAAGGAGCGCTCCTCGGCCGTGAACTTGACGGCGAAAGAAAACAACAACAACAATGAACTTATTGCGAATTCATATTGCAAGCAAAATGAAAACGTCCTAACTCCTTATTAGTATATTATTATGAAATTATTAAACATTTCTGAGCCCATTATTTCAGTTATGTGAAAAATTTATAAAAAAAAAGAAATATACAACTATACCTAACACATCTTTTCTTTCAATACATCATCCTGTTAGGTCTCAGATGGGGAAAAGAGTCTTGCGAATATTAAATGACATTTTTTGTTGATTATGAACAAGAAAAATATGAAATATAAAAATAATTATTTTTTCTGAAATATAAAGTTACTCTAGATAAGACCTTTATTATTTGTGACAAATAAAATGACTGATTACAAGATGGCCGCTATGACATAGTGTAATAAAGCTAATAACGTTGGTAAATTGTATTCGATTTTGATCGGATTTAAAACGTACATTTCTTTGTTTTAATATTGAAAAACAAATATAAATATAATTAAATATTAAAATTAAAATGACGCCTAAAAATAGAGCCTTATAATTGGATAATGCCTAATACACTATAAAAATTAAGTGTCTCATTGCCGAGATTTTGAATAAATCTGCTATATGTATTTTAAATGTGAACATATTTTTTCTGATAAATTACGATTTTCTTAACAAATAAAAATTGTTTGATTAAATCGGTTAAAAAAGGATACACGGACACATCCGCCATCTTAAATAAGTTCGACATTTTGTTTTAATGTACCATATTTGTGACTCAAAAATCGAAAAAGAAAAAACTATGGAGTTTTACCAAAATTTTTCAATATCTGCGCAAGTTATAAAGGATGTTTGATTTCGTCGCCATCTTAAATAACTGCACCATTATAGATTGTTTTTTGTGGAAAAATGGTTCATAATTTTGTATTATTTTTACCATAATAATAAATTGCTTTTACCACAAGAAAGTAAACTAATATCACTCATGAGACTTGATATTTTTTTTTAATTTAAATGTTTTAAGTCAATAAAAGCCGCCATTTTAAAAATATTTTATGCAACTTACATTTTCTAAAAGTTATATTTTCTTGACAAATTAAATTTTGTTTTGTAAAAATCGGTTTATTAAATGACGTTGATACAGAAAAAAGTGTCTTGAAGGCCTCCATCTTAAATATATCGGCCATTTTGTTTTTCGTATATGTAAATATTTTTAAAATCACAAAAAACTAAGCTATAAAATTCAAAAATTTTATTAATATATGGTAATATTTGGAAAAGTTACTAAAGATTTTCTTTTTGGGCGCCATCTTCAATAACTCCACCATTTTGGATTATTTTCTTAGAAATATTGCCCAAAACCTTATTTTATTTTTGTTTATCATGATCGACAATAAAATATCTTTTATCAGCATAAAATATGCAGAGTGCATTCTGAGACCACTTAAAACAGCTAAAATGGTAGATAGGCTGATTTCATTTTTGCAAGAAAAGTCCAACCAAGAACAAATGCAAGAAAAAATGTAAATTATACGTCGCTAACAAAACAGAAAACATTTATTTTATGTTTTATGTATTTTATTTTGTGTCAAGTATTATTTATTTATAATATTATATAATATTTAACCCAATTTAAAAGACGGTTTCGCAAATTGTTTGATTTTCTTTTTTACAAAATATTTTTTTAATTGAACGGCTGATTCATTTCGCCATTTATTTATTCGGGGCAAAAATATAACGTCAGGACAGTAAAATTGAATTTCGGCGGGATAAGAAAAAATATAACGTTTATGTCATTGGCCTGCTACTATCATGTGATAAAAAAACAAGATGGCGTCTTTTTTTGAATCGACTTTTCGTGACTTGTTTATATGTATTTTATATGACAACATAAAAATAAATATTAATATGAAATTCATACCAAATCAAAAATTTCAATGATCTTATATATCAAGATAACATTTAATGAAATAATATACGAAGGACCACTTTTCAAATTTAGGTAAATCAAATTGTATTTAAACGATATGTCTAGAAATATTAACTCAGCTATAATTTCAAAATAAATATAATTAAATTTATTAAATTGAAAAATTAAAACCACTTTTAAATTGATGGGCGATGATGCGGTTAATTAAATTATTTGATAATTTAATAATTATCATTAAATATTATTATTTGTAAATAAATAATTTTTTAAATTGAAATGTATATATTATACATAATAAAGGTATATTTTGTCAAAATTTTCTTAAAAAATTAATTTCTGTTTTTTTTTTGGCCATGAACCAAAAAATTATCTCGTATATTTGTTTATAAATTGTGTATCGGCATTGTTTAAGAATTAAATTTGAAAAAAAAAAATATTTAAAATAATTAACACATAACGTGTGCGGCAGCTATATTATGTACATTTCGAAATTTAATTATACTCTTTATCAAACAAAAAGATTTTTTACTTGTAAGTAATAATCATCCATATATTTTGCAAAGTAAAGTTTTTTATATTGAAAATTATGCAAACAGTTACAGTGTTATATAAGTTTGCTGTATATATGTAAGATAGAAAGATGATCAATCATTATTTTAATTAAAATATAAAAAGTTTTTTTACAGTCGTATTTTCTATTGTAATTCACACGTACCTATATAGATAAATCTAACGAATTGTTATTGCGAAATAAATATCGATATATAGTTGATGAAAAAACTTAAAAGGGAAAATTGAACTAATTATGGCCACTAGGTCAATGGAATCAATCAATAGTTGGTAAACAAGAATTAAAAAAAAAAAGAATTAATTTCCATTTCATCTTCAGAGATAAATATCTTGACCCTTGACGACCATATATACTATTAATCATATTGTCAAAAGTCCAAATAGACTGTTTTATTTTTTATATCGAAAGATTTCTCCAAAAAAATGTGCTGTTCATCGCATCCTTAAAATATTGCATTAAGAAGAAACGGAAAAAAGTTAAGATATCTCGACATAGCTCTGTGACATAGCTTATTTGGCCTTCAGGAAAAAAACTATTTTTATATTATACGATCATGTGGAGACCTGCGGAGTGGATGTATGTAGATATATGAATAAATATTCATATCCTTTAATTTTAAACCACAACAGAAAATGAATTTATTTATAAATTATGATATAATATTTTATAAGGTAATATTGCCACGATGGCTGCTATTTATATT
>JANSTW010048991.1:0-12915 GCA_027564275.1 Diadocidia ferruginosa
TAGGGTCAAAGCCATCTATTATACGAAGACAACAACGGCAACTGATAGTACTACCTATAATTTCTATATACAAAGATTCTATGCGCACATCTATAATATTATCTAAAAACCTTGCTAGCGCCATGCTTCATTGAACTAAAATTTAACATGCCCAATTTGGACGATTTTGTATCTACTACTAGAAAGTAATGGCAGCACTGACGCGACGTCAAATAAAATAAACTGATCCGCGCCGCAAAGCCGATGTCGTTTGTTTATGTTTAGTTTAAAAATATCCAATACCATAACCTCAAATAACCTCTTATTTAAATATTTATCGGCTACCGTACTTTAATGTAAAATTAAATGTGAATGATAAAAATATGAATTTATTATTAAAACATTATCGAAATATCAATAAAAACCGTATTCTATTTTCATCAGCCGTAAATCTTCCAAAAAGTCGATATGATTATTTGCAAAAAAAATCGATTGCACCAGAAGTTGCTAAGCTCTGCGACCAACACAAAGATGCAATACTGTACAGTTCGTACATTGAAGACAGTAAACTGAAATTGGGATGGGTAAAAAATAAAATAGTTAAAAATATGATAAAAAAAGAAGAGCAGAGAAAATTGGACGAAAATATTAATATAAAACCGTTTTCATTGGCATTGAAATATTTACACGAGGATCAATCAATTGGCAGTAAAACGGAAAGATCTACTGGTATTTTAACTGATGAATATAGAGAAGATTTAAAACAACACCGTGAAAAATCACCAGAAGTTCAAAACAATAAATACCAAAACAGTCCAGAGACCAGCGAATATGAAAGTTCTATAAATTATTGGATGCACGACTATGAAACATATGATGAAAACTTGAATGAAGAAAACGAAGAAGTTGGTTCACGCTTCGGAACATCCGGTATATATTGTCTTGTTTCTTTTATTTCTAATTACCAGTAACTTAAACTAATTCATTTCCAGATCCAACGATACCAATATCGAAAGTACCATGCTACGGTTGTGGGGCATTTTTGCATTGTGCCGATAGTAGTTTACCAGGTTATTTACCAAGTGAAATTTTTCGAGATCAGAAAAAAGAAGTTTTAATGGTAATATTATACAAACATATAACAATTTAAATTAAAAACGTTTTCCTATTTGATAAAGACCATGACATGTCAGCGCTGCCACTTTCTTTTAAAATATAATACGGCCATTAATATCACCGTTAATCCACAAGAATATATAAAGATGATTTCGTCAATCGAAGACAAATATGCACTGGCCATTTTAATGATAGATTTAATGGACTTTCCATGTTCAATTTGGCCAGATATAACAAAGATTTTGGGAACAAAACGGCCCGTCTTTATTGTTGGCAATAAAGTTGATCTTTTGCCAAAAGATTCCAAAGGTTATTTGCAACACATTTTGCGATGTTTAGAAAAATCTGTTATTGAAACAGGCATCGATAAAACAAATATTAAACATACGTGTTTAATATCCGCCGAAACAGGGTACGGGGTGGAAGAGTTAATAAATAAATTGCACAATATCTGGCATTACAAAGGCGACGTTTATCTGGTTGGTTGTACAAATGTTGGGAAAAGTTCGCTATTTAATGCTCTATTAAGATCGGACTACTGTAAAGTATGGAATAATTTAAATGTTAATAAAAAAAATACCAAAAACAAAATCAAAAACTTTTAGGTAAAAGCCAGTAATATTATTAAAAAGGCAACGGCAAGTCCGTGGCCAGGAACTACAATTCGCATGTTAAAATTTCCAATTCTACGACCGTCTGATATGAGGTTGTACATTCGAACGCAGCGTTTAATGTCCGAAAGAGCACAAAGAGTAGCAGAACAGAAATTAAGAAAAGATCAAGCTTTGGCAACGGGCAAATCGGAATATGCAACACTTATGGCGCATATAGGTATTTTAATGACTTTTAAAATGGGTTCGCCATGAAATCCCGTTTCCCAAAATCCTTTAAAAATTATATGTTTTTTTATTTTTGCGCTTGAATCGTGGAAGAAAATTCATCATGAGATCAGAACTGGGTATTGAGTATTAGACACATGTGTCTTAAAAGGATAAATACATTTGCCGGTACAATATTGATACCATCGAACTACCAATATTGATACCATCGAACTACCAAATGGTCGATTTGCCTTAGAATGACAATTAATGTGTTGCCCGTGTATTAACATCGTCACAGACTCTGTCGAGATATTATTCCTAGGGGTAAACAAAAATTCACAGAGCATATAAGTTTTGATAGATTTTTTGGGTTCTGATCGGATAAAAATTTAGTTATTGATATTGGCTGCAAAAGTTTGCATATTTTACAATTTCAGAAAAATGGATTTCGGAATACAGGCTGTACAAAAAGGAGGATTTTATTCAAGCGGGATTTTGAAAAACAGGATTGGGACTGGCACCGCTAAAAATATATAAATTACACTGTTACAAAATCAGAAAAATTTAACGAACTTTTCATGTGTCATAGTATAGGTTGTAGGTCTAATTGAGTTAAACACGACCACAAATTTCTTTCACCTAAAAATGGCTTTTATTTTTAATATTTATTAACCCCAAACTATATTGAAAACCCGTTTAAAAATTTGAAGCCTGGGTAAAAAATGTATTTTTTATTTTATTTTTGAGTGCGCAAAGTTATCAAAACTGTTTTCTAACGGTCAATCGAAAATTTGTGGGCGGTTGAATTTTTGTAAATATGAATTCGGGTTCCCCACAAACATTTTCCTTCTTGACTGGATGCAAAAATATATGAAGAAAAAAGAAATATATAAAATTATTTAGTTCTAAGGATTTGGTTCTATGCTCCCCTCTTCTGCCCCTCCTTCTAAGGAGGCCAAATACACTGTTCTGGAGTTATTGGGGAAACGCCCTTTTTAGAAGAGAGCGGAATTTAAAGTTTGTATGCAAGAGATTTAAAATGGAGCATTTTATATACAAAATGTTTCCTTTTAACAATTCAAAGAGCCAATGTAGACATAATAAGGGCGTTGTCCGAGAAAAAAAATAATCCAGGAAGTAAACTCAGTACTTATAACTCGTTTCACAATCCCTACAAATATTTATATTTCGATATTTTGTCAACAAATAGAAAATAAAAAATGTCCGTCCGTCGTTTTGTCCGACCGACAGCAAAATATCAGACACAAGAAAGTTTTACACCAGTCGAGGGATTTGGCCAATTTTTGTTGGGGATGAGTTATTAGTGGTCCCATACTCTGCGATTGCAGTTGGAGTCTCTAGGTCAAAGATGAAGGGGTGCTCCCATACGATAAAAATATGAGCATATAGATAAAGTATCAGTAGACGGATATGGACAAATTTTGGTGGGGGTGAATTTTTAGTTGTCCCACACTCTTGGATTACATTTTGAGTCTCTAGGTCATATGTATACCATACGATTTTTTTCTTTAAATTACCGAATAATATGAATAATATACAGAAAGTTTTTACGAGTTGTCGGATTTGGCTAATTTTTAGTATGGAAGAGTATTATTGGTCCCATACCCTAGAATTGCATATGAGCATATAGATAAAGTTTTTTCCTGGTAAACCGATTTCGCCCGAAATATATGAGTATATAAATAATGGAGCTATAGGCGTTCTGACGTCACGACTTAAGAGTTAAGAGTGAATGATACATAATTTTTTTAAAGATAGGAATGTGATGATGATCATGAGATTGTTTGAGGAGTCAATTTTAGTGTAAGGGTAGGTTTTAAATGTCTCTCTGGGATTCTACCTAGAGTGTCTGGGTTAAAGACTTATTTTTTGTTGTTGTAAATATCTAATAGTTACCATTTTTTTTTAAATGTGAACTAGTAATATAGAATGTTTTGGTTTGTCAGTTTTCAAATGGTAAAATATAGTAACAGCAGCATCCCAGTTAAACTGGGGGCTGTCGGACCGATTTTTTATATTGGGAAAATGCAAGTTTTTCCAGGCAAATCCATAACTATTTAACGAGAGAGATAAATATTGAACAATTGGTCTTACAAATGCAAATGCATTTCATTTACCCATGTATCAATGGGATTATTCGTAGGGGTGAACAAAGATTATCAATTAAATCATAATATTGTATATTTAGTTGTTTTAAATTTTTTGGGTTCTGATGGCTTAGGATGAGAATTTCGTTCTACATTAATAGTTATTTTCTCTATATAAAATTTTACAATTTCTGAATAGGATTTTACAAAAAAGAACGATTCCGGCGATTGGAAAACGGGATTAATATTGTGTCACGTTAAGGTGTTTTGTTATTCGAAAAATTCGTTTGTTCTGTTTATATTAAGTGGCACAGTGCTTAACAAAACATTTTTATAACTAATGATTATCTACATATAGTACAAAATATTCTCATAATTATAGGAAAATCATACGTAAAATCTCCCGAAGAAGTTCAAGATGGATTTTCTTTAGGCAAAGGTATACCGTTATTTGAAAGTATAAAAGAAGATTCCAAGGAGTATGCGAAAAGCAAATGGTGTTTTGATACACCTGGTGTTGTACAACCTGAACAAATTTTAAATTTACTTACAACAGAAGAGTTGCTGTTGACGATACCAAAAGAAATGATACGCCCTCGAACGTTTTTGTTGAAACCAAATATGTCGCTATTTCTAGCAGGTCTTGGCCGTATCGATTATGTTGATGCATTAATGACACAAAAACCGGGCGATGAAGGAATTCGTTTAACAGTTTATGCATCTATGGCCTTACCTATTCTTATAACAAAAACAAATGAGGCTGCCAATATTTATGACACATTTTTAGGCACTGAAATGTTAGGCGTTCCGATCGGTGATGAAGATCGGTTGAAAAATTGGCCAAAACTAGAGAAATCAGAACTAATAACTGTAGAGGGAAAGGGTGAAGATTTAACAGTTTGTGGTAAGAATTGTAAAAGAAAAAATTGTTTGCATAAATGTAATTTTGTTTTATTTAGATATTCTGTTATCATCAGCTGGATGGATCGGAATAAATTTACAAAATAATTATATGCAAGCAACATTCTTAGTTTGGACGCCCGAAAAAAGAGGTATTTTTATCAGAACGCCTGCATTAATACCGTATGGCATTAAGTTAAGAGGTCCCAAAATCAGAGGATCACTAGCTTATCAAACGGGGAGTGCATTCATTAAGCAATAATAACAACTTTTTAAAGTAATTGTTTATTGAAAATTATTAAGTTTTTTTTTTAATAAAAAGTAGTTTAAGGAAGTTTTTTTTATTCATTCTTAATGCCAACGCTATTGAATAGTTTATCTTTGGCTATTTGAGCCATTAGCCCATGGATCAATTCAATCGATGCTCGGCTACAATCTCTTGTTGCTTTGGTCAAACGATCTTCGGTACGTTTTTCGTTTGGATCACCAGCTACAAGTAAAGGCAAAACTTAAAAAGAAAATCTTCAAAAGTGGTGGTAAATTATTCACATTTACCCGTTACAACGAATGGCCCGCGAGCCAAACTTGCTTCACTCTGTTCCAATTTTTCAGATAAATCGAATATTTGTCCAGTGGTATAGTCTGTGTTACTTAGTAAGCCTGAACTGCCCAATGTATTGACCCAATATTTATTCCACAATGAATCTAATAATTTACGATCCAATGCCGACTTAAAGTAAGTTACATCTAATGGATAATATTGTTTGCAGTGTACACCGAAATCTTCGATTTTGTTCAAAGGAATCGTTTGATACTCGGATGGTTCTTCGTTTGGTGGCTTATATCCTGCAAACGCATAATTATTTTAGGTTTATAATTTGTTTCGTTACTACCACTCCTACCTTTAGGATATGTTCTAAAAGCTCCAAGACACACCTTTCCAGATGAAACAGTGCGAACCGGATCCACGACAATTGCCACAAAAGGTTCTTGGAAATTTTGATTTAACATTTGTGTGGAAACGTCAATGCCCGACAACCAGCAGCCATAACCGGGATGACTGTGATACCATCCAATGGCATTTTCTAGGCGACCTAAAATAAAAGATTAGTACAACTAAAAAAATATTTTACTCATTTATTGTTGAGATTCTTTTTAACATTAAAAAAAACTTACCAACTTCCTTAGCCGATTCAATGTAGGCAGTCATATATTCATAGGCTTGAGATTGAGCATTGACTCTGGTTTCAGTTCCTTCTACCGGCAAGGCAAATGAATCCATAACACACTAAAAATGAGAATGTTGTTTGTTAGAAAATGCGCATCTTTAAAGATTATGAATGTTTACCATTGTGTTATCGATAACTTTACCCAGCAATAGACCCATTACTTCCAATGTACCACCCGAACGAGAATGCATTACCATTTTAAGCAAAGCCAATGCAGATATTTGGATATCTTTAAAAAAGTGTGGATCTTTATCCCAGGGTCTAGCTGCTAGGATCTGTTGTTGCTGTTGAGCATCATAACGAAATATGTCATCGCATGCTGGTATTGTTTGAATATTATTTTCTATTTCCCAGGATTTTAATGCCATTTCAGCATCCGATGATTTCCCAGCCATTATAAAAGGATTTTAAATTACTTTTGTTTATTCGTAGATATAGCAGAGAATTTGCTTGCTCCCACAAAGTACAAACAAAAGATGTGAGGTTATGATAAATAATAAATATAATGTCACCATTGTGAATGGTTCATACACAGCGACCCGATAAAAACGGATCGGATCCATTTTTTTAAATTATTGTCACCGTGAATATTCAACAGGAATGCGACATTTCCATTTTACCGTTTTATTTCTGCACAGAAAACGAAAATACAAATTAAAAATTGTACAGAGAAACTGACTTGAACATCGCTGTTTAACCCATATGAGATAAGATTTACAATATATAAAGTTTATAATAATTATAATGACGTAAATTATAATTTATTAATTATTACCCGGCAGTTATGAAATTACAATGTATATATAGAATATGCATTTTAATTACATACAAAAAATCCAAGTATTATTTTTAAAATTGTTAAAGTAATAATGAAAAAAAATAATAATAATTTCAAAAACATAATATTGGCATTAAAATGTAGTTCAAATAATTGTATAAATGTTTAATTAAATATTTTTACAATTCACTGACTTCAAATATATTTATTTTATAAGTAGGTTTAATCATCATCATATCTGTGGCGGTATTATATACGTTAAGGTGGCCGCCAAACATTTAAGAGTTACACATTTTAACATCCGATTCAAGCTTGCTCATAGACTACTTAAAACGTACGACTTGCTACAAAAGTACAAGCAAAAAGTTTCAGACAAATCGGACATCATTTAGAGAGAGAGGTCGCTAATGGCGTTTTTAGTTTTATATGGAATTTTCAATAAAACTGTACTGCAGAAATTATGATTTTTCGTTTTATTTTAATAAGTACCAAAATAACAAATTGTATTGCAGATTTTTTGGAACTTGTTTTTAGTAGTTTTTTAGCAAGTCGCACGTTTTAATTTTCTTGAGAGCAAGAAACACTAAATTTAAAAAAAAAATGAATGGTGATTCTTATATTCATAAAGGGTGAAATGTTTGTTAATGAATTTTTCAAATAATTTTTTTTGTCTTTTTATATTTCTTTCTCAAATATAACATAATTCAATATTGGTTGTAAATTTCATTTTGCTCAAAATAACATTTTGATAAAAGTATTAAATCCGCCACACATATAATACAACAACAACACATCCCAACAGACAATAATATTTATGATAGACGTATTATAAGCGATCGATTAAGAGAAACAAGAAAGTTAAATAAAAGATTATTAGATATTTTTCTCAAACTACATAGTTAAGACTGTAATTCTGTGATCAAACAAAAACATTTTAACTATTTGCACCACCAGCTGCTGGTAAAGCTGCAGATGCTGCTGCCGCTGCTGCTGCGGCAGCTGCAGCTGATTCCTGTTTCTTTTTCCTATGGTCATAGTTGACCAATCGTTGTCCCACCAAATATTTATCATTCTTAATAGCAACATATAATTTCTTAAATTGTCTAATTTGTAGTATAACAATTGCAATGCATATGGCAATGACCAAGAAAAATGGATAAATTCGGCGTATAATTAGGATGCGCGTTACTCTATTGGTAAAGAATATCGGCAATATTGAATGGGCAATAACATACGGAATGGCAAGGGCTAAACCAAAGCACGTTATTACTGGTGTGGCTAATTCACGAATGATAAATTTCAAATCAATGTCACGTATGCCGTCGCGGTAAGCACGATCAATGGCCCGTTTCAGTGCCCAATCGGGCCCCATCAATGTCAGAGCACAAGCAATTTTCGTATATAGAACACCCAATGCCCAATCTTGCCACAAAAATAAAATCGGCGTCTGAGTCAGTGGGACACGTAGCGGTACAACAACAACAAGTTCTAATAATAAGCCAAACAACAGCGGCACCACACCCAACATCAAGACAAATATTATAGCAGCCATAGCATATGAAGCCCCCACACTGACCCAATGTTTAAGCTTCTGAATAACAGCAGCACGACCTTGCGGAAATAGATTGACGGCAATTGAAATGCCTCGTGACAAAACCCAACACAGGTAAATGCCCAGTGCGGCTGTGTACAATTCATGCGGACGTGTATGTGACGTGGCACTATCGTCGACGGTATTCGGGGCCACAGTCGGGGGCGTATGGGTTATGTGATTTATATGACTGCCCACACTCCACACGGACATGCCATGTCGACCAATCCAAACTGGTATGGTAAGGGTTATCAATGAACCAATTACTAAGCTTATACACATTAGAACAATTAATGCAAACAGACGAATGGCAAAGAAGGTTGGTTTTTCGTATGGTTGAAAGCCGACCGGGACGTCGCGTTGCAGAAAAGCTTGATGTGCTGCGCCCAATCCTTCATTTGGATCTGGTGCCGGTCTGGCTGGTTCGTCAATATCGTTTGCTCGTGGCTCTGTACCCAGTAGATAGCTTTTTATTCCTAATATCCATGAAACAATAGTGCACCACAGTCGTATTAGACCCTTCAACCAAATTCTGGTATGCGACTGTTCAAAGAAGCCAGGTAGTATTATCTAAAATTAAACAAACATTAGCTCACCTTTTCGTCGTTACTTTACTATTGTTTTTTTAGCGGTAAAATAGAGACAATTTAAGTGGCGACACATCTTCATCGTTGAAACATTAAATTGTGTATACCAAATTCAATGTTTAAACTAGAATCCCTAAGATGGCGCTACTGAAAATCGCTGTTATTATTTCACTAAAATTAAGATATACAATAGAACGGCGCGTAACTTCAACATCCCTGGGTGAGTGATGATATCTTCAGGTTCCTTTTTGATCCTCAAAATTAATAAATAGTTACTAGAAATGGTAAATTTGTTTTGTCTAATTTTTGAATTCACACCAAAGCGACGCGACGTTTAGAACCGACGTTTTTCTTTTTTTCCAAAAGAGATTTTAGAACCGACGTTTAGTACAGACATTTTTTACATGCAAAAACCATAAACGCCGGGTTTTAAATTTTGGTGTAAACGTAGACTAAAGGATACCGCACACTTAGGCGACAGCAAGCGATACCAAGCGACGCGATTGAAAGAGTCAGTTTTTTATACAAAACAACAACAAAATTATAAAAAAATATTTGTTGTTGTTTTTTTGTATGTTAAAAAAACTGACTCTTTAAGTATTGGAGTTATAGGTGGAGGTGAGTGGAGTAAAACAACTGACTTGGCGTTACCTTTTCGTAGTGTATATAATTCGTTGAGGTTAAAATAAAGAGACGCCAGAATCAGCATAATGCAACTATGAAGTCACCAAGTCTTATTAATCTTATTAAAATCTCCACATAGGTGGCTGCGGTCGTTGTGGGCCCTTTTTTCAATTTGTTTAGATAAAAAAAATCACCTGACGAATTTTAATCAAAAAGAACAACATTTTTTTTGCAGTTTGCTTTTATAAAAACCCAGGGAAATTAAAAAAAAAACGAAAGGAAGTTACGCTCCATCCTAATATACAATATATCGACTGCCTAGGTCTAATACCGCGAATCCACCTATTTTTTCGAAATTTCTTTTTAAACGTAATCTTATGTAAAAAATTATGACAAATAAGATTACAGAAAATTTCGAAAAAATTGGTTGATTCAGGGCATTAGACCCAGGAAGTTGAAATTTTACATTACACTAACCTGTAACAGTAGCAATTGCAAGCTTAGCTCATTGACTTCCGAGTCTCCGGATAGAGTGTACGGCAGAAATGATGGCCACAAAGTTTTCAGAATTTGAATTGGTGTCCAAAGCATTAGCATTACGGCCGAACCGAATATAACTGCCGAAGCGATTAGTCGTCGTGTATGACGTAATATGGATAGATGAATCATTTCCTACGATTTTACAAAAAAAAGTCATAATTATTTTCGTAAACCTTTAACTAATTCTCACCTGAATTGGACTGAAGTCCGGATCATTTAAATTCCTCAAGAAAAACAAAACGCCTGGACGTAGAACTTCTCTTAGCAGCACAATAAACGAAGCAAAATAGTAAACGTAAACCATTCCGAACATCCAATGTATAAACAACGATGTACCCGGTGCGGCTCTAAAGCTTAGCTTGCGATCCTTAAGGGTAGCATCAAAGACTGGCAACGAACATATGTCCAGCCACCACCCACACACCAGCGGAAGAACACCGATTTCAACTACAGACAATAGCGATACTTTGACTACAATATAACAAAGTCCCAGAATTCGTCGAGGTCGACGTAGCTTAAAGAACTTGGCAATTGCGTGCAACTTAACCAACGTTATGCCAATGATACAGTAGCCCACTAAAGTGGTTAGCAGTCCATGGAAATGCATTAGTTGTTTACCGGGACGCATAACTTCCAGAAATGAGAGGGCGAAATTTCCAATTGAAAATGGACAAAATGCAAATATAAAAATGAAAATCGTATTCAATGATACAACCCAAAAGACGTGCTCCAGAAAAACCATTGATCCATCCAAACCGAGCAATCTTTCCCACGTTAGTTCTTCGGCAGCCCGATCCCATTCCATGGGATTCCAATTAGCTTCATCACCCACCGCTTCAGGTTCTGCTGCTTCGGCAGCTTGTTCACCATTTACACCGTCCGGTTCAAAATTCGGTGGTTCGGCTGGATTAATTGGATTATCAATTATTGGCGGTAGGTCTTGTGGAACAGCCGCTGCTGCTGGCTGTTCAACAATAGGTGCTGCATCTTGTTGAGCCCTTTCTGCTGCCTCTTCCACATTATTGTTGTTGTTGTTATTTATATTGTTATTATTTTCAGGAACAGGTTCCGCATTTGGTACAATATCGGCACCGGCTCCGCCAGGCGCCGCTCCCACATTAACTTGCGCTTCTGCTGGTTCCGCATTTTGAATTGGATCATCTCTTTCCAACCAATCGGGTCCGCCACCATGCAAAATTTGTTCTCTTAACCAGACCAGGCCGATAAATCCAAACAAAGTGCATGTCACCACAAAGCATCCTCTAAACACATCTGCTGCAATGCTTTCCGTAGAAAACATGTCGAATGATAGGGACAAGATCATATCAAATGATCCGGAAAATAGAAATCTATACGTGCGATACGCCGTTAACGGCACAATGCCTAGCCAGGCCACAGCCACTAATGTATAATGCAGCCAATATTTAACTGCTGTGCCAACTGAACTTAACAAACCGCCAGCAACATCCCGAAGTGGCAATACTCTTGGCATATCCGGTGAATATATTGGGGTAAATGAAAATCTGTGGCCACATAATTCGCAATATTCCTTCCTCGAATATCGCATCCATTGCATCAGACACTCCTGATGAATCCATTTAATGCTTCCCGTGCAAATGCACGGATGAAACAGTGGACGATCAGACTGCCCTTCGCATCGGCAAACACGACAAATGTCACCCTGCGTTAGATCATCCATTTTTGCGTTACAATTTACAACTGATGTTGATTTAGAATTGTTTGTTCATCTTTTATTTCAAATAATTTAAATTGTAGTGTACATCATTTTCTACAAATTATTGGTACACATACGAATGCCCTGGTGACTCCACGTCAAAGTAGTCGCAATATCGTGTGGATCGCGGGGGGAATCAATGCAGCAGCTGCTGAAACATTTGCGTATGCAATTGAAACGTTGTTGCTGTGGACACCCAAAAACCTCTTACAATTGGTTGAACTCGATGTTAAAGGATAAGTTCTATGTTTGCCTCGCGGGTAAAATACAATTTACACAATAATTGAATGTTTTTCCGATGATTATTTGCAAAAATAAAATAAAATTTATACGTGAGGTACGTGCGTAAACACTTTGTTTGAACTTTTTTGATGTAATGTAATTTAATGCGGTTGCGTTCGCACACGTAAAATGTCAAAGTAAGAGCTTTTACATTGTGCCAATATTCCGTTGAGTGTGAATATATCCAAGCGCACTACCAAATAAAAACCGATGCAATGGTAGAGTGGTTAACCACTCGCCTTGTAAGCGGAAGACCGGGGTTTAAATCCTGCTGGCGGCACACTCAGATGTTTTTTACAAAAAATATTTGTGTTGTAGCTTTTCAGGGGTGAATTGAATTCTGGCCGAGTGGTTCGAATTCCACTTAAAACTGTATAGGTTCCTATATGATATCATCAATATAAGGTTAATCATATAAGCATAACCGACCCATTATTAATTTTAGCGAACACAATTCAAATTCATTTGTCGCCGCGAATTGTCAAAAAATGCTCTTGAAGGTTACAAATTTTTGTAATAATTGTTGGAAATATGTTTAAAAATGGTTTAGTATTACCAAAGATAATCCAAATATAGATATGTCTACACGGCTGTTTTGCCGCTACGTTTTATAACGTCTCCACGA
>JANSTW010049002.1:0-12915 GCA_027564275.1 Diadocidia ferruginosa
CGCGGCTGTGGGTTACAATCGGTTGTTGTTGTAGCGACTATGGATATTTTGTTTGTATAGAAAGTGTTCTTCCATATTTGCATGTTTCTTGGTTTAACGAATCGAACTGCCTGCTATAGCAATCGCAGTGTTTTGACACTCTCTATCAATTACTAATAGAATTCCGAGGATTCTAAAATAGCCAGGAAACGGGCAAAAAATCGTCACTTATACATCATCGTTTTTCCCAAAATCTAAAATCAACAGATTTTGATGGAAAAAATTTACGAATCGAACTGCCTGGTATAGTGATCGCATGTATTTTGACACTCTCTATGTTTGAAACAGACTATAAAATATTGTAACATTTAAAGATTAAAACACCATAGATAAACAAAACTGTGAGACTATAGCAAACCACGTATTAATTTGTTTTCCCGTGTCCTTACAATTTTAGAATCCTCGGAATTCTATTAGAAATCGATATACATGTTAATGTGAGCAATAAATGTAAACCAGTATAATTGATGCTGTGCATATTATGCAGAGGGTTTCTAAATATTATATAAAGTTCTATTTCAAATTAAATTTAATATTTTCTATATATCAACGAAACAATCTTTAATATAATTTTTATTTTTATACAAAAACGAAGCATAAATTAAATTTTAATTTTACATTTTATACAACACTTACTCTCGTAATCAGTAATATTTTCACCATTCCATGAGGTCGATGTAATGTTATCTAGAAATGTTGTAATAGTCGTAACATAAATATCAGTTAAATTAGAATTTTGTTGGTCTTCGTCTATCAACAAATTCTCTGTCGTTGTTGTTGTTGAGAAATTATTTTCCTCTTGTTGTAAATTTGCATACAATTCAGACATTTTATCATAGAAATTTATGTCTTGATTTTCTGTATCCGATGTAGAGAACTCGTCGAAGTGGATTTGACGTTTGACAAAATTTCTTGTTGTTATATTGTCTGTTGAATTTCTATCAAAATATTCAAAATCAAAAGTACTGTTGGCAGAATCGTAATCGTCAAATATTGTATCATTATAGGATTGCGTTGAATTTAATAGGTCACTGTCGGCATATGTAAGATTCATGGTTTGATTTTGCCAAAGGTTCGGTAACATTGTTGTGGTGAAATTCATTAGAAATAAATTGGCCATTAAGGTTCGATTGAAAAGATTTGGTATTGAGCAATTTACAACAATTTGAAAGCATTTTGTTATATTTTCTGGCAACAAAGTTGTTACGTCGGTAAAATGTGGCATTACTGCGGTCGTACGAATCAGATCGTTAAGAAAAGTGGTGGTGTTTTGAAGAAAATTTGTTGCTTGTATATTGTGCAAATCAAATTTTTCCGTTAAATTAGTTGCATTCGTTAGTTGCAAAAATGAAAAATTTGTTGGCACTACACCGCCCAGGCTCATCAAATCCCTCGATAATGTAATATTTTTCTTAAGAAATACCAGCACATTACTCATTGAATCTATTTTATCGAATAATGCAAAAATTAAAGCATATAAATTTAGTAAATTCAATGCCATAATGCGTCCTAACTGCATACGAAGCTGCTTACGCGGATGATAACTTTCCAGAAATCCCAATCCTTCAAAAAACATTGGGAAGAAAAATGAAATTCCCGTAATGACAATAGTAATTTCATTCTTTCGCCAATACGAACCGTTTGCATCATTTTGTGTTGATCTATATAAATTAGCATTTAATTATTGTTAAATCATTTAGAAAATTCAAGCACCTCACCTGTCAACTACAAACACAACTGCATACGCAGATACTGATAATAAATTTAATACTAAAATATTTACTATAACTCTAAGTACGATAACTTTCCAACTAAAAAAGCGTAATTTTATTATAAAGTTAAACCATGTGCATATACAAAACCTACTTTCTTTTATCTTTTTTCTTTTCGGCCTCTTCCAGCAAAGCCTCCTTAAATCCTAACACAACCGATGCTATACGATTATGGGCAGTTTCAGTATGTCCTTTTGAAAGAAAAAAATTTTTATACAACATTCACAAAATATAGTACAGTTCATTTTGGTTTCAAATAAATATTTTCCTGAAATGTTCAAGATGTCGTCGATATTCAAAAGGGTACCCATAAAATAAACTTTATTTATGTTCCTTTTTTTAAAAAATTTAAATATTCATTTAAATTAAAAATTGAATGAAAGTAGATTCCTACTGTCTCTATCACTACTATATGTAAACCACAATCAAGGGATATAATTAGTATAAGAAGACTCTGTTGATTATATCATGACTAAAAGGGTGTATCATAAATGGCAGATATAGTCACTTAAACTATTCAATTTATAAGCTTTTGAAGTTCATATTAAATTTTTTCGCCATCTTGAATTATGCGTCATCATTAGTTTGTCATTTTTAATAAATTTACCATTTTATTGTAACATTTTTTTAAATTATTTTTTTTTAATAAAAAAAAATACTTTGCCAACATTCGGATCATAGTTTTTTCAGTCATATTGAACTGTACTTCAATTTCCTTTCATATATACCTACCTATCATAAAATCCCATCCTGTAAATAACTTCCACGAAAATACACATTCATCGTCTTTTGATGAAAGCTTTGACATTCTTGAGTTTTCTGCCATTCTTCATGTTTGTGCGTTGCATGAAAAAAAATTATAAAAAGAAAATTCTTTTTATTACCTTTTTTTTGTTCTACAGCAATATTTTACACCATATTAATGTTAATGCGAGAACAAAAAAAAGGGAAATAAAGTGGAGGCTTTTTTATATAAATAAAATATTTTTTTTTGTCTAACATACTTTCTTAGGGTTGCCCAAAAGCTATAGATATAAACGAGTAATCCTGTTAGAAAATAGGCTAATGGTAAATCGTAATGCCATTTCACAGCCCCCGAAAAATCTGAATAATATCTAAAAATGATTTAGATGGCCGCATGAAAAAGATAAAAATGCAGAGAAAAAACTTTTATTAAGTTTTATTGTTTTTGTGAGAAAAACAACAGAAAAAAACGTTTTCTTTTACCCGTAAAAAATGGGTGAATATTTGAGATAGCCTTCAAAGTCCCATATTGCCATCAAACGGGTAGCATTATGTTTTTCATCGGGCAGCATATTTTTGCGATGATCCTCTTTTTTCGGATGCCACTTTGATGCTATAAACTATATTAGATTATTTAGTTTTTTGAAAGAAGAAATTTCTAAGAATCTTCTATACCTCTGGCATTACAACAAATATTGTAAGTGCTACAGCAATGACAATATTAACCCAAAGTAGCCACCGTAAAAACGTAAAATAGGACGCAACGACCGAACCAAAGTGGGATTCAATTTCTTTAATTCGTAATTCCCATGGAATTATTATGGTTGATATGTTGGCCAATTCTCGTTTCCAATGTGTCCAGCGCTAGAAAAAATTATATTTCATAAAATTGTTAACAAATTTTAAATTGTAATTACAGAAGCCATTTGAATCTTAAAACGTGCCCATAAATCTTTTGTGCTCCTTGACATGGCGAAACGTTCTTGCAATGCACCCTCATGACGAGCTATATATTCTTTTGCCTGTAGAAAAAAATGTTTTTTTACTGTTTAAGAAACCTCCTTAAGCAATTTCCAACCTGTCTAACTAGCCTTAATTTTCGTCTCATACTCCATGGTTGCAATTTAACAGATTGTAATACTTCTTTGTGTAGTCGTATATTTTCAAATATTTGATCTTTAGTCGAGTCTTGGTGAGTACCATCGCCAATTGAAATTCCAGTTCTATTTTTTAAGAAAGAACAATTTTTATTGTAGACATTAGAGTGGAGTGAAATGATATTTTATTCATAATTTTAAAACGATTGGGTGTGGACAAAATACTCAAAAAAATTTATATTTATTTAAAATTTCTTCTTTTCCCAGACATTTTAAAATTAAAAACATATTCATTTTCACTCTTCCCTAATAGACTTTTCTACATAAAATGCAATTATGTTCCATTAACAATTTCAAATATTTACACCTGGTGTATTTTTCATTAAGCACAATAAATACTTACTCTCCTGAACTTGTTGTAAAAACACTTGAACGTCGTCTTTCAACACTTGCACCAACAACACCACTACCACCCACCCCAACTACGTGACTCATTTGACTGGATGTTCTACGTGGACTGATGTATCCACCTTTTTTTCGATGACCCCGTGTACTTGCACGTCTTTGCATTACTGCTGACACAGAAATTGAATAATCGTCGTCTTCGGAATTTATATACTCTGGATATGATAAAATAGAAATTAATTATTTCTTAAAATTGTTAAGAAATTAAGTGTTAGTATACCTGGAATATCTAATGATGGATTTATGGTTTCCATATATTCAATAATTTGAGTTTTTTCTTGATCCTTTGTTGATTGGGTTCTATTAATAAAATAAAAAATTATTTCAATTATTATGTCTTTATAAAACATAAAACATACTTTCGTCCTTTTTTACTATCATTGATGGGAATTGCGCTTAAATTTCGCTCATTTACAATTTCACTATCTGACTGTTGTAAATATTGTTGCATTTGATTTAATTCAGCATCGGTGAAATTGTCCAATTCATCAATGAGAAATTCAGGAAAGGCCCATCGCACAGACAATTGTGGTGATGTGGCAGTTGTAGCTGGCGGTGAGTTTGATTCATTTTCCTCCTTTTAAGACATTTTTTTAAGTAATTTAGTCTAATTAGTAAAGTAATTACTGTTAATTTTTTTCTTCAACAATTTCATTTAATTTATTGCCCAAAAATATTTTATAAATATAATTTAAATTAAAATTTTTTAAATTTTATTAATTGGTCTTAAAAAATAAAAAAATAAATTTCTTTATATTTCGAATCACGATCCACCCACTTTTTGTTCAATAAATGAATTTTGTAATAGGAAAGCTGAAATTTTTGCGATTATTTTATTGACAAGCAATTAATAGATTTTTTTTAAATTGTTAAAACTAATTCAGAGACCCGATTATGAAACTCGATATTATCGAGTGGTATACGTACAATGTTTATACATTTTCATTGTTATATTCAATTTAAACTACCATTATCATCTAGAAGTCATAATAGCTACATTCGAGCGTATCGGAATTTTAATCTCGAACTGCTAAATTTGTTTCAGAAAATTCCATTCTACGATTCACGCTATAAATAAATTTACCTCTGATTGATTTTTTGGTATTTGAACGACAAGCATTGTATTGTTTCAATGACTTTGAGAACGAAACGCTTAAAAAATCGAAGAAACCACGACCCGACGACAACACATTATAGCCTTTGCGGATGACAGTAATACACACAGCAGATAACATGTTACATGTTACAGGGAATTCAAAGTGGACTACAAGACACGTATACAATCATATTAAAAAAGATTTACATCGCTGGAAACTATCCTAATCAGACCTTAGAGGTCTTTTAAGAAAAAATCAGCGAAATTGGTGAAACTTTAAGATCAAAGCCGTTGTAAATTCCACAGATATAATTCCTCATTAAGACGTAGAGTACACATTGACAAGTATCTGTATTTAAATCATCACATCAAGTCAAAGATAGCAAGTATACTAACAACAGACAACAACTTGCTATGGAGATTATTCTGGAGCAAGTTTCTGAGCACCGATGTTAAAAGCACTTGCTATAGTTATTGTACGACCCATACTATGTATGGTTGAACACAATAAGGTTAATCTTGATCAGTTATTGCTTTGATTTGACGCTGGCGCTTGCGGCACACCTGTGTTATCATCTGAAGTCACCTACTGGTAGCAATCGTAAGATCCTGGGGTACCTTCTGGTACAAACTATCTTTCCTATATATAATCATATCCCACTATCTCGCCCACTATCCTTTCTCGTTAATTGTTATTTATTTTGTGCCGTCCTTTATTTAACAGACAGAAGTTGATTAATTTTTTTTCGCCAACTTATTGGAAATTAGACAAGCTAGCTAGAAGCATAAAAACAAAAAATTAGGAGGACATCAAACGAAACCCAAAACATTTAAATTGTTTAGAGTGGCAACAAGGATAATAATAGGAAAAAATATATAAATTTATTTTATTAGCTATAGCTCTACATTAAAATAAACGTATGTTTTTTTAGAATTATTATTTTTAATAAAATACAATTTGGAGAAAATGACTAGATTTATTACTAGACATTTCAACAGAATAAAATAATAACTTTAAAGGATATCGCACACCTAGGTGACAAGCGATAGCAAGCAACGCGATTGAAAGAGTCAGGTTTTTAACATACAAAACAACAACAACAAATTTATAAAAATATTTGTTGTTATTGCTTTGTATGTTAAAAAAAACTGACTCTTTCAATCGCGTCGCTTGCTGTCGCCTAAGTGTGCGATATCCGACTTAGTTGAATGTAGAAGCTTTACTACATTCAACTAAGTCGGATATATACGGTAAATTAAAATTCTAATAAGGGTTATGTCAGGCTTCCCACTCTTCCTTAGTTTTAAAAATTTCTCCAAATTCTCCTTAATTTTTCTAAAATCCTAAATTTGCTCTGTGAAACTCCTTAAAAACAATTTCTAAATGTGCGTGGGAAGCCTGTTATTTATCCATTGCTTAAAGCTTTAAGAATTTTATTGCTAGAAAAAATAGATGATTGTTACTGGACATTTTTCCATACAATAACATAATTTTCCCACTGCGCGTGGTACAAATTTATTTATTATTTTATCTAACTTTTAAATTAAAATTTTATTTAAAGCTATTAACACCTACAACTTTATTGTGATGTTATAAATGTGTGAAAATGTTATTTGCAAAAAGACATCCAATTTATAAATTTATATCTATAGAAAGCCGCATTAAAACAATAAAAAGTTATTCCTCAAGCGATAGTATCATTGCGAGTGTGTTTAAATAAATGTAATAGTTTTTATCTAATTGTGGTACATATAATGTTGAATTCACAAACATTAAAGTGACATGAAAAGTTTAACATTCGTATATAGAACATGCGGCCTATCACTGCCGCTTTCAAACTGTGTGAGTTCTCGCTCGACACATGTCCTTATAATTCGTTTACTTGTTTTTGCGCTCATAAATGTTTTTTTCGTATGTACATACGAGATAACATAAAAGCTTACGATTTATCATTTTTACACACTTTTCTTGTTGCTGTTTTTTATTATTATTTTCATTTTATTTTACTTTTTATAATATTTTGAATGAAGATATATTTAAGTATACATACCTATTATGTAGATACTGACTCGCTATACTTATGTTATTAATGACCTATAAACATGCGATGCTTATGTGTATCTAGATGATCCCTTTTTTCGGGTTATCATAATATGCAAAGGTATTTGGATAAAAAATTGTGTTTGAAGTTGTGGATACACATTTTTTTGTTTGTTAGATTTTGACAAATTGTTGCTGTCTCCGTCGAAGCGATTCAGTTTAATCAAAACTTTTTTCCATGTTTCACTCCTCATGTATACTTTTGAGCTGAAATAGGCTGTATAATATTTATAATAAAACAGACAATTTGTTCGCATATTATGTTAGAACAAAACACTGAAAAAGACGTGTGGCAAAAGAAATTAGTTGTTGAACATAATTTATGATAAGCCCTATGTATATTGTATACTAATATATAAACGTGACTGTAATATGAAAGGGTTGGCCCCGCGTTATACATATTATTATAGAGCTGAATTATTTTCAAGGTAAAATAGTATTTATATGGATGAAAAAAAAATGTGTTATCATCATTTTATATAAACGTAAATTTTGTAAATAATATTTTGTTATACAACGAAATGGTGTATTTGTTCTTCTTCATTTTATAAATTAAAGATAGATTTGGTAGTTGGGTAAGGCTTTAACATATAAATTATAAACCATCTTTAATGTTTCAATGTTTAATTCTTTTAAAACATTATGTAAGAGAAGAGTCCAGTTTGGTAACATGATTCTTTTATCGAGATTATATTTTAAGTCAATATAAATAATAAACAAAATTTAGATTATTTGGAACAATCAAAATATCTCAAAAATAAATGTTAAAGAAAGACGCCATACAAAGTTTTTCCCATGATGTACATGAAGTAAAGTAACAGAGTATCATATATAACCATACTTTTTAGATGATTCACCATATAAAGTTTAATACAGGGGTTTTTTAACTTTTATGGTTTAACATTTCATGAATAACGCTTCCAACAAAATTGTCCATCAGAGCAATTAATTCGACTAACTATGGACCATTTTCGCACCATGTTTACTCTAAATGATAATACGCATCCACAGAGACGTCGTACAGTGCATTCAAGAGAAGCCATTGCTGCTGTAGAGCAGAGTAAGACCCGAATCAGTCTATCCGCCAACGTTCATATGAATTGGATATGTGTGCAACACATGAAAGATTTTACGGAAAGACCCAAGAGATATTTGTCTTCGTTTTATTGAAAAATGATTATTCGCATCATCATGTCGTTTTCTTTATGAAAAATAAATCTGAGGTTTTTGAACATATAAAACATTTTCTAAGTATGGCAAAAAGAACACGAACCATGATATTTCGTACAGATAACGGTTCGAAATTCGGTAACGAAAATATCGAAAAAAAAATGTTAAAGGATGCGGGAAAACGACAGTTCCGTATACAACTAAACAAAATGGTTAAGCTGGTATTTATAGTTTAGTTGGATAACAAATTTATTAAAGGAATAATTAGATTATAGTATAGAGGAGATCTACGAAAAAAAATTATGAAAGGTGGAACCAAAGATAATCCAAATATAGATATGTCTACACGGCTGTTTTGCCGCTACGTTTTATAACGTCTCCACGATCATATTTAATTTTACATAGCAACCGGCATAGACTATAGCGATATGTTAGCCAGTGGAAGCTTTTTTTCTATATCATTTTCTTGTGTCGACTTGTCTTTCTTATACATGGTTTTTGGTGATATGTTTACAATAAATATAAATTTTGGCTACTGTACCGATTTCAAATTAAGATATAAGCTTTTAAAAGCTTTTGGGTGTTATGTCTTTGAGTGTTATTTCATGTCACTATTTGTATATTAATAAATTTATATATATCTAAAGTTATGTTGTAAAATTTAAAATCACATATTGGTTTATAAAATTTCGACAAAGCGTCAAGGATTTTATGAAGCTTATAAATCGATGTACGAGCAGAATGATACATCGCTGGCATGAAAAGAAAATTTAGTCAACAAAACTGCTCCTTTCGGATCACTTATTTCCGGTAGCAAGAATGTTTTATACCAAACAGTGACAAACGCTGATTCATTAAATTTTTGTCAAATCATGCGTTGCGTCGTATATCTCTACTTAACAACGAAATCCAACGTCAATTTTTAGCCTTGATTGGTATCATAAAGAACGCCTGGCAGTTTGCTTGTATGTATTGTAATTGGTCATTAAATCACCCGCACGTAAATGAAGTCTAGTTTATTTTTTTGCTAGATTTGTTACTGTAACCAATCAACCAACCAAACGCCCACTATACATTGATGCCATATTTTGTAGGCTTATTCAGTATAATATTGTGCGAACTGTGACTTCAGAATGGAAACATGAACGAAAATAGTAAAATGTTTGCGGAAATTTGCATGAATAATAATCTTATCATAGGTTGCACAATGTTTCCCCATCTCAATCTCAAAAAGATTTCAAAGTTTGCCAGACGACACAAAAGACCGTTTCTCGGAGACATTGACAACAGGCAGCAAATTGCAACAATGTCTAAGAAACGTATCGTATAGCCAGGAAAATAACAAACAGGATAACTTTGGCAGACCGCCCAATAAAATCTGCAGATGGTAGTCTCATAACGATGGAAACGCAGCAATTGGTTAGATGGACTGAGTATTTCCACGAACTAATTAATAGGCCATCTGAAGATGTTGCTCGAAGTCCAATAGACCGTCCACCTGGCACGCGTAGATTCAATGATTCTGTTCCTAGACGTGCAAACCGCTATAAAAAAATTTAAGAACGGCAAAGCGCCCGTTGCTGACAATATATCAGCCGAAATATTAAAAGCGGATTTGGAGACAGCTGTTGAAGTGTTGGAATGGAATCTATTGTGGGTCAAGTTTGGAAGTCTAGTGAAATTCCAACCGCTTAGACAGAAGGCCTTATTAATAAATTGCTGAAGAAAAGTGACCTCCCACCTTGTGAAAATTGGCGTGAAATCACTTTGTTGAACACGATTTACAAAATAATAGCCATATATATAACGCTTCGAAAAGAACAAGCTGGATTTCGACGTGGTCGATCATGTGTTGACCGGTGACACGACATAACACCCAAAGACAGAAATTTCATCGTTGTTTAGCGGTTTAAGCTTGTTATGTTCTGCCACCGTGTTGACCATATAAACACGCTTAAAATAATCGCAGAGCAATCAGTGGAGAGAA
Organism: Diadocidia ferruginosa; assembly: GCA_027564275.1. Lineage (NCBI taxonomy): Eukaryota > Metazoa > Arthropoda > Insecta > Diptera > Diadocidiidae > Diadocidia > Diadocidia ferruginosa. The sequence goes on from JANSTW010049002.1 coordinate 10,472, forward strand.
ATTCACCGCTCTACATGGCTATTCGTTGATTTTAAGCAAGCGTTCGACAGTTTGGACAGAGATATGATGTGGACAATACGGACTAGTTATTCGGAATATCTACATTCTTCAGGTACACTAAATGCAGTTTTGCATCGTGGTAAGCTGGGACAATGGTTTAACATTCGTTCTGAAGTCAAATAAATAAAAAAATAAATATGCAATGGACTCTTGGATCTTAATTACCATCGGAAAGACTAAACTTCTCCGACTAGGTACAACAACAAGGTACCATGTATACTCTCCATTGGCAGTGAACAGATGGATGAAGTAAAAAGCTTTCAATATCTTGGCAGCTTTACAACAAAAGATGGTGGTGCCGACACGGATGTGACGAACCAAATTCAAAAAGCGCGTCAAACTTTTGGTATGCTCGGTAACATATGGAGGTCCCCACAGATCTCAAAAAATTTAAAAATTAGAATTTTTAAGACGAACTGTCTTTCCATCTTACTATATGGTTGTGAAACTTGAAATATCATTAAAGTATTAATAAGGAGGAGAAAGAGAATAATGGTTTTAAAGGGCTGTCTATATAAAATTTGTATCTCTCCTGTTCCGAAAGAAGGAATTAAAGTTAGACAGAAAAATATAAAAAAAGCTTTAAATTTAGGAACAGGCTAATCGGTCAACGAAAAAGTAAATATGTTTGCAATATTATTGGCTAGCTATTCGTCTGAGCCTTTAAAAATGTTTTTCCATTTACTCATACCGACAAAACTATGTGCACTAATTCTAGGCTATATAAAATTAATTTATTTTAATCATTCCGGTTTGAAATTCCCTTGAGCTATATCTTACTCTTGATGTCTTTGGTGAAATCAAGGAATGTCTATTTGGCACTATCTGTAATATGTTCATCCAACTCCATTGATTATACGGGTTTGTCTAAAAATAGTCCAATTCTAGTGGTATGAGTAAATTAACACAATTTGAGAAGTCTCAGGCGGATATAGCTAGCCAATAAAATTGCAAAAATATTCTCTTTTCGTTGACCGATTAGCCTATATGTTCGTAAATATCATCTCCAGAAACATTTACTAATGCTTGTTTTTATTAAATTTGTTTTTTCTCTCAAGAATTTTTTGATATTCTTCTTCTAAAATTTTATTTTATTTATTGAATAGTAAATTGAACAAAAATCAAGAATTTTGTTAATAAATTTTGTCCAATAAAGAAAATCTAATAACTAAGTATATATACCTACTTCCTACATGGTGTTAGTGGAGCATGTCGAATGTCGTTTGTACCCAATAATCAGGGTTAATGTATACTACAACTAGGTATATACACTTACGTATAGAGCTCTCTTTAATATGATGGTTATTGGTACAGGAATGTGTTTTTTGGGATCTAAATATATATACGTGTAAGGTATAACCCACATTATATACGCATGTAGGTAATAATAAACCTTTATGTCTTGTATAATAATTATTTGGGTTAGATGGAGAATGTATGTTTTTCTGTGATTCTTGTTGTCATATATATATATATATATTACCAAGGAAGGAAATTTGTATATAAATCCTACGAAAACAACAATATTCCTTCGATATGTTATGAAGAGCAAACCCTTTTAAAAAAATCGAACAGGAAAATATACTTTGTAAATAAACTTGGTCTGATTTTTGTTTAAAAACTATTTTTTAAAGCTTTAAAATAATATATGGACAAAATTTAAATTTCAAAACATTTGAATGGAAGACATATTTTATATAACAAGGACAATGTACTGGGAACGATTTTGGAATTAGCCTTTAAGTTTTAAAATATCTATATATTCTAAAAAGATATAAGAAATATTTAAATATCCCTAGAGTTTTTTTATGGTTAATATAACCTATTTTATAGGTCACACATATTCTGTGCGGTTATGTATATTTTATGATTCAATGTTGCTATTTTTCTAAAAACCAATTTTCTAATATTATCCTTGGGGAATAACCTTTTTTTTGTCGATTCATATATGTATAGGAATATACCAGATACGAAGCGTGACAATTAAGATGGAAGCACTTATAAATTGGGTATAGTTTTATATATGATAAACAATGCACTCATCTCGCGCCATACTCCAGTCTGGAGGTGAGAAAAATATTGTGAGAAAAAATAAAGCTTACAAGAAACACAGTAGAATATAAAAAGAGTCTTAGATAATTGCCATAAAATGTGTCTCTGCTACATATAATGAGTTTGAGAAGACAATATTTTAATATGAGAAAACAATGCGTTTGAGTGATTTTTGTTTTTGCGTATTAAATTAAAGTTTACGATTGCGAGATAATATTCTAGAGCAGACACAGCCACCCATAGATTCGTAGAGGATTTTTTTAAATCGAAAGAACATAAATAGAATGATGAAATAAAAAATTCAGTCGATAAAAAACTATTTAAGCGAGAGG